>PVKS010006086.1:0-80694 GCA_004027875.1 Aplodontia rufa
CTGCCTGGACCAGCACAGATACAAGCTCTGTGCCCACAGAAAGTGCGGTGTGGCTGCTCATATCACATCTCAAGCCAATCTGCACCCCGCTTGCACCAGAACCCCAGGCCAGGGAGATGCCTCATTTTGATAATGGGGCTGCAATTTGACTTCTGGCCCCAAATTCCTGTACTAGAATCTCTCTAAATCCCTAATTGCACTCCTTGGGCTCCTGCTCCAATAATCCAAATTTGCAGCTGGGCTCCAGACATGCATTTCTAAACTCTCAGGCACTCTGCCTTATTAAGAAACGGGCTAGTGAACTGAGTGCGGGCAGAGTATGTCCATAATCCCAGTGACTCAGGAGGCCCAAGCAGAAGGAGGCAATGGGAGACCAGCCTCAGCAAATTAGGGAGGCCCTAAGCAACTTAAGTGAGACCCTATCTCAAAAATAAAAAATAAAAAATAATAATAAAAATAAAAATAAAAAAACAATAATAAAAAGGACTGGGGGTGTTGCTCAGTGGTAATGTGCCCCTGGGTTCTATCCCAAGTACCAAAAAAAGAATGAGAGAGAAAGAGAGAGAGAGTAGTGGAAGATGGCCAGAATTTAAATCTTAACTCCACCATTTGCTAGCTGAGTGACTTGGAAAGTTACTTAACTGCCCTAAGTCTCTGTTTCCTCATCTGTAAAATGGGGGTTAAATGAAAAAAATTAATGTAATTCACTTAGCACAGTAACTAGCATGTAGTAATAAATATGAGCTATTTCCCGCCCCCTTAGGACCAACTCATTTATGCTTGCTACAGTTTAGATATGATGTAGACCATGTGGCTATGAGCCAAATGTGTCCTCCCCGACCAAAGATTCAATCATTACAGGCTTAGCACCTCAGGTGGTACTATCAGGAGTTGGTGTGGACCTGCATGCGCAAGTACAATGGGTTCAAACCCCAGCACCCACGTACACATCTAAGTGTTGGAGCAACAAAAGCCATGTGAAAAAAACTCAATAAAAAAGTGATTCTCTCTCTCTCTTTCTCTGTGTCCTTCTCTCTTTAAAAAAGAGCGAGTTGAGAGAGAGAGAGAATCTATTTAGTTTTTCATGTAGGCTTTGTTGCTCTGACACTTTCACTTGGCTGTGTATGTGGTACTGGGGTTCAAGCCCATGTTCTCACACATGCCAGGCAAGCGCTGTAACCGTAGAACCACCGCTCCAGCTTGGTGGTGTGGACCTTTAAGAGATGGAGCCTAGCAGGAGGTCCTTGAGTTACAGGGCACAAGCAGTATTTTACAAGTGACTTTGGTAGTTCTGTGACCCCTTTGGTAGCTCTTCCTGAGAGAGTTGTTCCAGAAGGAGCAAGCTGGGCCCCACTCCGCTCTGTGCTTCCAGCAGGAGGTGAGAGTGTTCCCACTGCCGCAGCTGTTGTCCATCACCCACCAGGTCCTCACAAGAACTGAAGCATGCCAGTGCCATGCCTTTGGAACTCCAGAGCCGCAAGCTACACCAACATCTTTCTCTTTACAGAGTTAGCAGCCTCGGTATTTCCTTCCAGTGATGAAAAGTTGAAAATACAATGCTGGATTCTCAAACTATCCCCAAATTCTACCTACAAGTGGGGACACCAATTGCCTCGTTGTTGCACCTGTCACTGGATCACTACTCTTCCCCAGCCAACATTGGCTGAATTGAGACAAGAGGACGTTGTAGGCTATGACAGCATCCTTGCCAGGCCAAGTGACCATCCTTTGAGCACTTCTGGGTCAGGACCTGCCCCTATACTAGCCCACAATTAGGTCTAGTAGCTGTTCCTGTAGTTTAAGTGCTGCTAGGAAAAGGCCCAGCTTGTCCTAGGGACAAAGTTCATTGGCCTAAAGCTCCCTGAAAGAGTTTCAGGCAATCTGCGAACCCCTCCCCTAATATGCAAAAGTTTACGTGATGTGCATTTCTCTATGAAAATGATTCTTAGTTTTTACTAGTGTTTTAAAACTATTTTTTTAAATAGTATATGTGGTGCTGGTATTTGAACCCAGGCCCTTGCACATGCCAAGCAAGCACAGTATCTATCCCCTTCGCTAGTTTTTTAATGTGTCTGTGAAGCCAAGGGTTAAGAATGGTTGCAGCAGCAGAATCCTAGCTCTAGATCACTGTGAGGATGGAAGGCTTCTGGCACTCAGGGAAGCTGAAGCCACTACCTGCCTTCTCTGTAGAAGCAGGACCAGTCAGTGGGTTCTCCAATCCCTCAACATTTCTACTCAATGAGATCTATCTCCAGCCTGGGGGTACAGTTTAGTTTAGCAGTGGAGCACTTGCCTACCATGGGCAAGGCACAGAGTTTGATCCCCAGCACTGGCAGTGGGGGGACTTATCTCCATAGGTCTCCTCCAGGCAGGAAATAGCCTCCTCTCCCCAATCCCACTTCTCAACATGATTGGCTGATCCAGGTCCTCTTCCCTAGAGTTTCTATCTAGAAATATGAGAATATTCCCACTGGAATATGAGAAAACCAACCATAAACCACCCTCTGTACAATTCTGATCATCTCCCTTAATCCTCACAATAACTCACTTTGTAGAGGGAGAAACTGAGGCTTAGAGGGATGAAAAGACAATTATTATGATTGTTATTACTCTATTAGCTGCCATTTATTTTGAAATTAATTAGATGCAAGATACTATGCTACGCATTTTTGCATACTACCTTTTTTTCAGTCAACAAAAAAAATAGATAAGGGAATCCTAATTCTACATATAAAAAACTAGAGGTTCAGAGAGATAATTAGCTCAAGAGCACCCAGGTAGTTAGTGGCAAATATAGGATTCAAAACTAGGTCTGTCTGACTCAAACGCTGACCCTATGACTCACTGTCCCTCCTGTAATGTGAGCATAAGATGCCAGATACCCCCAAAAGTTTTAAGTCAGCATTGCTGAATTAATGTGGGAAAATTCCTGAGAGAAATCTCTCTAGAATTTATTTTCTGAGGTATGATTGGGAAGTCCATAAAAATTTATCTCTAACAAGGCACGATGGCACACACCTGTAATCTCAGTGACTAGGGAGGCTGAGGCAGGAGAATTGCAAGTTCAAATCTAGCCTCAGCAACTGAGCGAGACCCTGTCTCAAAATAAAATATAAAATGTCTGGGAATGAGGCTCAGTGGTTAAATGCCCCTGGGTTCAATCTCTGGTACAAAAAAAGAAAAACAAAGAAAAAGACAAAAGAAAAAGAATTTATTTCTAGTGTCCCTGCAGCCTAAGTTAAGTTCAGGAATTCTGTCACTAGCCCGAGAAGCCACCCAGGGCTGGGTCATTCCTCCCTTCCCACCCCCAAGGACTGCTCTATTTCCAGGTCTTGACCACTTCCTGTCTTGGCTATTACAAGAAGCTGCCAGCTACGGCTGGCTGAGTCCTGATACAGCACCGGAAAAAACTGGGCATCAGACCAAGGTCTGGGCTAAACAGATGACCCCTGGGATTCAGCTTTTCCCTAAAAGGATGACAAAGAGTGAAATGACCGTGAGCTGGGAGTACAATCAGCAACATGCCTCACTTCCTCATGGCCCTGCTGGCTTCCAACCCAGTAAGACCTGCAGTGCTAGGCCCTGACCTAGAAGCCACGAGGAAGGAATGGAAGGGAGAGTTCATCCCTCCATCCTCCCTCCCTTCTCTCTACCATCTTGCCCTATTCTTCTACCCAGGGGTTCAGACTCCTGTGAAAACCCCAAAGGCTGTGTTCCTCATCGCTCTCAACTGCCATTCACCTGTCTTCCCCACCCCGTGTCTTGGGCCCTTCCCCAGGGGCTCTAGACCCTATACCCACTCCCTGAATGCTCAGAGGATGCTATACCAGGTACAACCTCAGACCAGGACCATCCTAGATGGCGAATGTCCTCTTTTCTAGAGGTTTCCTTTTTCCAGATCATAAACTCATGTTTCTTTGTCTCAGAAAGTACATTGAACAAGATTTAAACTAAGAAGACAACTTTGTAGTTAACATTTACTGAGGGCCAGGTGCTGTGTCAAATGCTTCATGATGCTAAATGACCTTGTAAATTTTCACACACCACCCCTTAAGGGTATTGTTTTCAGCTCCATTTTTTTTTTCAGATGAGGGCACTGAGATGAATAAAGGGAGTCTCTCACTGGTAAACTGAAATCTTCAGTTCCAAATCCTGGCACTCTGGCTTCCAAGCCTGAACACTCAATAACCAAGCTATAGCCAGGGACTTTCAATGCCTCCAAACATGGTTACCAATGGGCATTTGCAGCACTATAGTAGGTGACAATGTGTGCCCTTTGAGGGACAGTGACAGAATTCTCCAAGTCCCTCAAAAATTAATTGTAGCATTGCAGAAAATGTTGATAGAATTGTCATGAAATTGGTTACATAGGTTATAAGACACAAGTCCCAGCCCGATTTGTCTGTGACAACTTTTTAATTTTTTTCGAAAAGAGAGAGAGAAAGAGAGAAACAATTTTTATTTAGTTTTTTGTGTGGCTTTTATTGCTCCAAGACTTCATTGTTTACGTGGTGCTGGGGTTTGAATTCATGCACTTGCACATTCCGGGCAAGCACTGTAACCACCAAGCCACCGCTCCAGCCCCCTGTGACAAATTTTTAATTCATACTTTTTCATCAAGACAAGCATAAAAGAGAACTTAAAATATGAACATTATCTTATAGCAAGACTACTCCTACCAAATCCAAATAATCTGCGCTCTACCCACAGGAAGAAGAAGTTTAGTAACATGTACACCTAAGCTGCAAATTACGCTACACAAAGTGTGATTCACCACCTCCCCTCTCTGCCCGTGATCGCTCTCTTCCTGCTCCATCTCTCCCCCATAACCTACAAGATTCATCTCAATGAGATGCTCCAGATGCCACAAAGAGAGGACCTGTGGAACGGGCTCACGCCTGTAATCCCAGCAACTCAGGAGGTGGAAGCAGGAGGATCGCAAGTTCAAGGCCAGCCTGGGCAATTTAGGCAGACCCTGTCTCAAAATTAAAAAAGAAAAGAAAACTAAAGCCTGAAATGAGAAAGTGACTTAACTGGGTGACAAGCGTGGCCAGCAGTGAAGGAGAACCAGGCAGTTTTTGTTTTCTAACACTTGGCATTGGGTGGAGAGGACTGGGAAGGGACCAAGGAAGGCAAAGGATGATATGATGTGGTACTGAGGATGCAGGCTTGGCAGCCAGGAGCCTGGGTCCCGACACCTCCACTCACCCACTGAGTGTCTCAAGGGAGTTCCCTAACCTCTCTATGCCTCAGTTTCCTCTTTTGTGGGGTGGTGATAAACATACTTACCCCATAAGGAGTAGCTGGGAAGAGTAAATGAACAAAGAGTACCAAGCACTTGAATGTCATAGCACAGGGGGAGCACACAGCAGGAGTCTCTGATATTATGAGCATTTTTTCCAAGTACTTCTACTAGGTTTTAGTTTCATCCAAAAATAATAGTACTTTCTTTTCTTTCTTTCTTTTTTTTTGTACCAGGGACTGAACCCAAAGGTGCTTACCCACTGAGCCATATCCCCAGCCATTTAGCCCTTCTTTTATGTTTTATTTTGAGACAGGGTCTTGCTAATTCCTTAGGGCCTCTCTAAACTGCTGAGGTTGGTCTTGAACTTGCGATCCTCCTGCCTCAGCCTCCTGAGTTGCTGGGATTACAGGAGTGCCCTATCATATGCCTGGCTATTTTCATTCTTTTGCTAAGGCTGTTCCCTCTGCCTAGAATACTCTTCTCCACTGCAGAGCTGTTTTGGGGTTCTTACTATGTGCAGACAGTGTTTTAAGAGCTTTCCATGTATCCACTCATTTCATATCCACAATACCAAATGAAGTCAGTACTACCATTATCTCTACTTTGTAGATTAAGAAACTGAGGCCTGGAGCTGGAGCAGTGGCTCAGCGGTTTCGGCACTTACCTGGCAAGCACGAGGACCCGGGTTCAAACCCCAGCACCATGTACACAACTGAGTGTTGGAGCAACTAAGGCCATGTGAAAAACTCAATAAAGTTGTTCCTCTCTTTTTCTGTCTCTCTCACTGTCCCTCTCTCTTTATTAAAAAAAAAAAAAAAAAGAAAGAAACTGAGGCCTGAGCCAAACACAATGGTACATATCTGTAATCCCAGATATCCAGGAGGCTGAGACAAGAGAGTCATAAGTTCAAGGTCAGCCTGGGCAATTTAGAGAGACCCTAACTCAAAATAAAATTTAAAAATGGCCACGGATATAGCTCAGCAGTAGAGTGTTCACCTAGCATGTGTGAGGCCCTGAACTCAATCTCCAGTTCTAGGGGGCAAAAACAGTTTGTTGAGAAACTCACTCAAGACCATATAACTATTAAGTATAGACTACACTTTGTTTTGTATTATTTTTGGTATTGTTTGCTTTTTTTTTTTTTTTTTTTTGACATGAGGTCATACTATGTTGTCTTTGAACTTATGGACTGAAACAGTACAGCTCCCTCAACCTCCCAAGTGCTGAAACTACAGGCACTCACCACCACATCCATCTGTGTTATTTGTTTTGCAGTGCTGGGGATGAACCCAGCGCCTTACTCAAGCCAGCTAGTGCTCTACCACTGAGCTCCTCCCCCAGGGAGACTACACTCTGTACCACTGCTCTCCTGCTCCTATGAGTGTGCCTGTCACTCCCACCCTTTGAGGCTATGGTTTAAATGGCAGCTTTCTACTCCTATTAGCTTCCTCTAATCTCCCAACTTGAAATAATCCTACCTCCTCCTTAAAAATGTCCCCACTTCTTTGTTAGTATCTTTCTTACAGCATTTGCCTTCTACTAGATATTTTTCATTTGTGCACAATACATGTCTTAACTTACCTATCAGACTTGACATTCCTTAAGAGCAAGAAGTAGGTATTACCTAATTTTATGAACCCCAAGGCCCTGAAAAAAGTCAGTTTCCATTGTAAGAAATGAGACATTGGGGGCTGGAGTAGTGGCTCAGTGATAAGAAATGAGACATTGGGGGCTGGAGTGGTGGCTCAGTGGTTACAGCACTTGCCCACCATGTGCGAGGACCCAGGTTCAAACCCCAGCACCACAAACACAACTAGGTGTCGGAGAAACAAAGGCCAGATGGAAAAAAAATAAATAAACTTGATTCCCTCTCTCTCTCTGTTCCTCTCTCTCAAAAAAAAAAAAAAATAGAAATAAGACTTTGGCATAATATCACAAAGACTAAATGCTTTTTTTTCAAGGGCTGGGGTGTAACTCACTGGTAGAATTCATGATACTCAAGACCCTGGGTTCCATGCCAGCACCACTTGAAAGGAGAGAGAAGAAAGAAAAGAAGGGAGGAAGGGAAGAAGGGATATAAGAAATGAAAAAGAAAGGAAATTCTAATTAACAACACCAGCAATAAAATACATGAAGTAAATGACTGTCAAACTAACTACACAAGAATTCTCGCCACCTTCCAACTGGTAACCAAGGATTTTAATGCTAGATCTTTGACCTCTAGTTTTTTCCTTAACACGTAGGGCACTGAAGGAATTGGGAGTACAAGTGTGGGCAAGAAAGGAGTGGAAGAAGAGGGAGGGCCAATGAGACAACTATTTGAATCTCCTCTTATGCCCCAGGACAAGGAAATTAAGATTAACACAGGCACATGTGCTGTTTAAGTTCTCAGAAACCAAAACCAAAGTCTCACATGTCACCAAGAAAACGGAGACATGAATGCCTTCAACTCCCAGTCCCTTCTATGACCTTGGTACTCACTTATGAAAAGACATTTCTGTCCCTAACAACTAATACCTTGTAAAATTTATATAAATGCAAAATGACTAAAGAATTTTAGAAAGTGCATAAATCTTTTGATGTACCAAAAATTTTTGATAACCAAAAATTCATGAGAAGAGGATCACTTTTATTTGACAATGGACTCTATTCTAAAGAAAAATTAATGGGACTGGAGTGGTCACTCGGTGGTTACAGTGCTTGCCTCACATGCTCAAGTAGGCAAGTTTAGACCCCAGCACCACAAAAAAGAAAAAGAAAAAGAAAAATTTAGCTGGTGGGAGAAGGTATATGTGAGTCCTGACCATTGAGAAGATGAACACTAATTTAAAAAAACAAATTAAAAAAAGAACAGGGACTGGGGATGTAGCTCAGTGATATAGTACTTGTGTAGTATGCCTGAGACTCTGGGTTCAATTCCCAGTACCATAAAAAATAAATAAATAAATAAATAAAATAAAGAAGATGGACAGGTACCACACACACAGGAAGCTCAACAGAAGCTACTGGAACCTGATAAAGGAAGACTGGAGAAGTGACCTCAGTGGCATGTGAGACTGTGCACCCTCACTCTAATTGGGGGACCCAGGCTCTATGCAGATCCAGCAAGGTCTGAAGCAAGATCCAGAGGAGTTTATGTCTGAATAAGTAAAAACAAATCCCACCATTATGTATAATTATAATGTACCAATAAAAATATGGAAAAGAAGAGTCAGAGGAATCTGGTGGGAATACTTATGCCACTAAAAGTAGGACCACAGGAGAAGGAAAATAAATAAATGAAACTGCCTCTCTAAACGTAGGCGTGCTCTCAGTGGCAGGGAACAGGTGGAAGTTTAAAAAGTCCTGAGAGAAGGAGATGAATTATCTTCAAGTTCATGGTAGTCTGGGAGGAAGACTGGCCTTGCCAGATGCAATGTCAAAATATTCAGGGAAAAGATAAACAGAATCTCACAATGGCTCTAAACATAAGTTCTTAACCTTTTTTGGATTGCTGACCCTTTGGAAAATATGATAAGTACAAACTCTCTTCTTGGAAAAAGAGCATAAATATGCCTAACAAGGGTCATTTATGGTTAACAACCTCTGTTGCTATCACAAAAGGAATGAATGGGCCACGCACAGTGGCTCACGCCTGTAATCCCAGCAGCTCGAGAAGTTGAGGCAGGAGGATCATAAGTTCAAACCCAGCCTCAGCAACATAGCAAGGCCCCAAGCAACTTAGGGAGACCCTGTCTCAAAATAAAAAATAAAAAGGGCTGGGGATGTAGTTCAGTGGTTGAGCGCCCCTGGGTTCAATCCCTGGTACAAAAAAAAAAGAAAAAGAAAGAAAGGAAAAGAAACGATGCTCTGAAGTGAAATTGTAATAGTGTAATTTGCAAACAATGAAATTAGGAAACAGGTGAGGAAGGGGGAGTCCAAGAGGCTGATAGAGCTGAGGAAAGAGAACTATGTGAGGTTCTTTTATATAACATATGGGAGGAAGGACAGCTAAGTGCTACTTGCAGACATACAGTTGTGACAAAGAGCTGTGAAAACAAGACCAAGAAGACCTAAGTCCAAAATGCGGTTTAAAAAGTTTTAAATGTTAAAACCAGAGCTAAAGCAGTTGCTCAGTGGTTACAGCGCTTGCTTCGCATGTGCAAGGACATGGGTTCAAACCCCAGCACCACGTACACAACGAAGTGTTGGAGCAACTAAAGCCATGTGAAAAACTAAATAAAATTCATTCTCTCCTTCTCTCTCACTAACCCTTGATCTTTAAAAAAAAAAAAATGTTAAAACCAACAAAAATAAGAGCCAGAATAGGAAAGGTACAGACCTTCATGCTGGCGACATAATGTTAGCAGGACTCCCCGAATTCTATTTTGACCTTAGTTCATCTTCCTGTCAAGGAGATTAATTTTCAGACTCTGAAGTATGAAAATGCATTAGTTAGAGGAAACTGAGACACAAGATAGGAAAATTCAAGACCAAGTGACCACATTAAATGAATTCAAGAATCTTCACTTGGGCTGAAGTGGTGGCTCCGCCATTGCAGTGCTTGCCTGGCATGCTTGAGGATGCCAGTTCAAACCCCAGCACCACGTATACAATGATCACAACAACAAAAGCCGCATGGAAAACTAATTGATTCTTTCTCTCTTTCACTGTCCATCTCTTTTCAAAAAAAAAAAAAATCCACCTGGAACAAACACCTGCTGGGACAACTTGACTAAGAAAAGAGGAAATACAAACTTATTTCTTTTTGTGGTTCAGGGGATCAAATTCAGGACCCCACACAAGCTAGGCAAGTGCTCAACCACTGAGCTACACCCCTAACTGGAGGTACCAACTTCTATCCTAGGGAATGGTCTTTGATATTCACTGGGGTCCCTTTGCAAGACAGATTCCCAAACAGCTGAGGGAAACCTCGGGGATAAAGATTTCAGATCCATACTAGGGAAAATATAGCATTGTTCAGAGTTCTCAAATGGAATGATCTACCTTAGGAAGTAATGAATCCCAGGTGATTGTAAGCACTCAAGAGAATGCTGATGATCATCATACAGGGCTTTTATGGAAGATTTGAAATAGAGGTCTCTTCCATCCCTGAAAGCCTACGATTCTGTGGTCCTACAAGATTAGGAGAGAGAAGGATGAGTACTTTCCCAGCTTGTCTTCAAAATTTTTAACTTCTCTTCCCTACCTCTGAGTGTTGCTGCTCACCCCTCCTTCCTCTTTCTTCCCTCCTCTTTGCCTCATGTCTCACTTTCCAGTATTTTATCTCATTCTTCTTTTATTCTGTATTCCTTTTTACTCACGTCAAAAGAAACTGTGATTCTAGTTGGCAAAGAAGAAATCACCTCATTCCTCCAAACTAGAATTCCTCTCCCTGGGTTCTTGTCCATTTATATTTCATCCAAGCTTGCCACACCCCCTCCACGAATCCCTCCCTGACCACTCCTCTGCTCCCACACCTGTCTCTCGGTCCTTGGTCTCATTTCATCTTTTAATGGAGTTTAACTTTTCACATGTGCATCATATTTCCTCAGGCAGAATATAAACTCATGGAGGGAGAGGCCATGGGTGACTTTTCTATCTTCTTAAAGCACCTACTATTGTGCACTCAATAATTCTTTTGAATGAATGCCTTCTACCACTTAAGGTTCTAAGTGCATATATGCAGTAAGGGTAAAAACAGAACAAATGGACTAAGGCCAAATATAGCAAGAGGGAGTTAATGAATTGAAATGATCTGTATCAGAACTGGAAGGACACACACTAGAGATGGTCTAAATAATCCCCTCACTTTGCAACCTGTGAAACTAAGGCCAATTGGGTACAGGGGTTTGTGACTTAAAAGCAGAACTGGGCCAATGCCAGCAATCCACATGTCCACAGCAATGTCCTCTCTATGACCCTCATTGCAAAACCTTCCAGGGGGTGCTGAAGCAAGCTAACTCATTGCCATGAGTCTTTGAAAGTAAACAAAAACCCCATTTGTTGAAGGCATTTAGATAAACTAAGTGATTTCTGAAGCTTCCTTCCAGCCCAGGCTAAGAATCAGTTTTCCTCTCATTCTCAGAACACTGTGGGCCTCGTTTGCAAGAATGCTGTTGCACCACCTCGTGGCAGGAGGTGTGGGTTGCACCTCCAATCATCACCAACAGTCTACCTTTTTTTTTTTAGAGAGATACTGAACGAAAGACGGAATTAATTTCATTTAGTTTTTCATGTGGCTTTCGTTGCTCCAAGACTTCGCTGTGTACATGGTGCTGGGGTTTGAACTTGGGTCCTTGCGTGTGCCAGGCAAGCACCAAGCCACGGCTCCAACCTCTACCAACAGGGTACCTTAAATGCCCCCTAGTAATCAGAGTTCTTATAGGATGCCAAACACATGGTGGCGCTGTGCCAAACTCTGCCCACAGGTGATTGCCTAATGTAAAGTCTCCAAGGCCTCTTCTAGCTCCGATATCTTCTCATTAATTAGTGATGGTCACAATTTATTCTTCTTAACACAGTCGCCAAATTGGAACTGAAGATGTCAGGAGAATTTGCTTGTGGCAGTGGGGAAAACGCTAGGGAAAGGGCGAGCCTGACTTGGATCTTGAAGGTTCCGAACAATTTTAATGGGCAGAAGACACAGGAAGGAGGAATGAGATGAATGAAGAGGTCTTGGGACAAGGACAGAGGAGGAGGAAGCAGCACAGGGGAGTGGAATGGAAGAGGGAGCTCAGGTGGCTGCAGCAAGCAGTGCTCCTAGGAGATTAGGGCAACTAAAGACCTCAGAAACAAGAAAGAAAGGTTTAGAAATGACCCAGTGGACCATAAGGAGCTTTTGTAAATCCTAATTGGGGAAGCAATTTGATGAAAACAGTGTTTTAGCAATTGTAATACACCACACCACCTTCAACTGGAGCGGGGAGCCTAGAAGAATGAAAAGCCGAGTTTATTGTTGTTATTCTTCTTATGTGATATTTAAAATTCTTAAGCAGGAGCTTGATCTAGAGCTCAGGAGTCAGGACACAGTCAGTGACCGTTGGTGGGGAGGTGGGAAGAAGCAGATAGAGAGAAGGCCAGCAGGAGCCTTCTGCTGCCTTGTACATTCCCTCTGACAGCAGGAACTTCCCATGAAACTATCTATCCTCTCTGACCAAGAGCAGGCACCTTGCTCCCCAGCATGGGTTCATGTAGACCAAGGCAGTAAGGACGCTGAACCAGGATCCATATTTATTGTCTCAGTCTCTGAGAGGCAGAGTGAGGCCTAAATGCATTGACACGTGAACGTACTTGTCAAAGAAAGGGAGGAAGGGAAGGAAATTTGTCAAGGCCCCAACACTGAGAAATGTTGGCATATCAATGTGGGGGGCGGTGATTAAAGAAAAGAAACAGTAGGCTGTGGGGACAGCTCGGTGGGAGAGTGCTTACCTGGTATGCAGAGGGCCCTAGGTTCCATCCCAGCACCACAAAAATAGTTATACCAAAATAAATAAAAATAAAAGCAGTAAATATGATTTAAGAGCATTCAAAGAGGTAAGGAACAGGGGTTAGAGCGGTGGCTCAGTGGTTATGGCACTTGCCTGGCATGTGCAAGAACGCAGGTTCAAACACCAGCACCACGTACATAATGAAGTTTTGGAGCAGGGAAGCCACATAAAAAACTAAATAAAATTGATTCTCTCTTTCTCTCTCTCACTGTTCCTCTCTCTTAAAAAAAGAAAGAAGGAAAGAAAGAAAAAAGAGGTGAGAGACAAATGAGAGAAGAATTCAAAAGGCAATTTGATATCCTGAAAAAGAAAAATGTATATATGGGATTCAGGGGACCTGGGTTCAACTTCTACTAGCTGTGACCTTGTGTAAGTTATTCTGCCTCTAAGAATTCTTTTCCTCTTTATGCAACTAGAAGTTTCGACTAAATTAATGATCTCCTGCTATGTTCCATCCAAGGAGCCCAGAGAAAAGCTCCAAGAAGCTGAACACAGGCCCTCACGTCCTCAACCAGAGCAGCTACTCCCACCAGCTTCATGCACTGACTTCCCCATGACCCTCGGTTGCTGTAAAAGGCTAGAATAAAGTTTGAGAACAAAGCTGGAAGTAGTGATGTGCACCTATAATCTCAGTTACTAGGGAAGCTGAAGCAGGATGATCCTGTTCAAGGCCAGCCTAGGCAGCCTAAGGAGACCCTCTCTAGACAAAAGAAAACCACTGGACTCCACGAACCTCCAACTGTAAAAGGCCTCTGGCTTTATGATTTGAGCTGCTCACTCCGAAAGCTAGTGCCCCTCCTCAAACAGGGAAGAAATATACATGAGCCTCACCCTCATCTCCCCAGTCAGTCTAAATTTGGAGAAGGACAAATTTGGATTCACAGTTCTCAGCTTCTCATGACTCAGACAGAGGTGCCTGGAATTCATATAGATGTTCCACAAAGTTCTGTGGCTGGGTACCCAACAGTCAGGGCAACAGAAGAGCTGCAAGAAGTATCTACTCCATTCTGGGGAGGTCTCAGGGCTGTAGGGACGCACGTGCTGGGCCCCTGAACTTGAATAGAAACAATCCTGTTCATACACGAGTGTCTTTAACTTTATCTCAGCATCTTTCACCTTCCCAATCACTGATCTGCATGTCTCTCTCCTTTTCTCACTTGCCTCTCCCCATACCCCTGTCCTCCCACCCTAAGGTCTGTGACCCTCTAACCCTGGCCCTTTCCAGGGGTGGGAGTTGGAGTCAGTGAGGTAGCCAGAGCAAGCAAGACTGAGCAGGGACTGGGGCTTGGGACTCAGAGGAAGAGGCATCACAAGACCCCACGTCAAGAAGAGAGGACCAAAGCCAAACCACACTCTGTCTGCGCAATAGGGTGTTCTTCAGCCTGAAAAAGGGAGATTCTGACACACGCTCCAGCAGGGATGAATGCTGAGGATTTTATGCTAAGTGGAAAAGTCAGTCACAAAAGGGCAAATATGGCATGATTTTTATCTAGAGTAATCAAATCACAGGAACAGAAAGCAAAAGTTGATTGCCAGGGAGCGGGGTTAGGAAGAAATGGGGAGCTGTTTAACAGGTAGAGTTTCAGTTTGAGAAGATGAAAAAGTTCTGGAAATTGGTTGCACAACAATGTGCATGTCTTTAACACTGCTGAATTGTGTGTTTGAAATGATTTAAGGTGTTAATTTTGTTATGCATGTCTTCAGTACTGGGGATGGAACCCAGGACCTTGCACAGGCTGGGCAAGTGCTCTATCACTGAGCCACATCCCAGTCCACACATTTTTTTTTTTTTTTTAAAGAAATAGCAAGCTCCTTTGCAGAATCCTTGACTAACCCTGGTGTCCCCCACCCTGTCCACCATCTGGGGATGAGATCAGTAGAGAACAAGCCTTGGAAGAAAGTGAAACTCCTGGCTCCTCAAACTGCAGACCTTTCCAGAGTTCTTGTTCATGTGCCTGTTGCCAACATTTCTCCATCCATGGGCTTCTGGCCTGTCTCCCAGCTCCCAGAAAGATCCATTTCACTGAGTACACAGGAGGCCTCAGGTGGCATTATTACACACAGAGAGATCAATTCAATTAACTAATTAGTTCTAGAGAACAAAAAACTCAAAGACTGCTTAGAATCAGAGAATAAACCCAATCTTGCCTGAGAGGTTTATTTACAGAGAGGGCTGTGGGCCGGAGAGGTCCTTGGGCTGTGGTGCAGTGGCAAGTCCAGGACTCCAGCTGGTTCACTGTGGGCCTCTTGCTAACTCATGCTGAGATGGCTAAAGCCAAGCACCAGGCACCTGAAAGAAAGTGCTAGATGTATCTATTCATAGCCCCATCGCACAATCTGGTGGCAACACACCCAGGATGAGCCCAGGGAAGGAAGTGAGGAGGAGCAGGGTCTAAGGCACAGGCCAAGGGCTCTCTCTTCCACTTGCAGTGGAGCGTTCTCATACTCGGCCTGTAAAGGGTACCCCAAGTCTGTGAAACCCTAGGACAGGCAGAAGGATGTGACAATAATGGTCAAGATGAGGTGAAAAGACAAGGGAGGTGGGAGGTGTGGCAGGGAGGAAATGAAGGGCCAGGCTGCTCCCCCATCTTGACCCCAGGCAGTTTCATCTCGAGGTACCACACTTGGAGCAGAATAATTCTAAGGCACATGGTGTGGTCCCTAAGCCCCTTTGGGGACCAGGAGGGACCAGGAGGGGGAGTCTGCACTTACCCTGGAGGAATCTGCTTCACCCAGACATGATGTGCTTGACAAAGGCTAGGAAAGAAAATTAAATCAGCCTCTGGCTTAGCCTCCTTTCCGCCTTCTTTTCCCTCTCTGCCTCCTAAACTTCTTTCTCCTTCCCTACCATTCAAACTTTCTTTTCTCCAGACTATAATTCTTTCTCTTATTTGAGGGCTGGTGGGAAGAAAGCGGAAGGGGGAAGAGACCTAAGCTCTGCTGTGTCTGCTTTTTGTGCTGATGTTCAACATAAATGAAATGAACTATATTACCTCTGGAAATACCCAAAACCTTGAGAAAGATGTCAGCATCCCCCCATTGCTTAGATAACATAGGCTCAGAGCAGGACAGTGACTTGATCAAAGTCACACAGCTAAGTGTATCACAAAGCTATCTCCTAAGTCTATGCTCCTTCTGTTATACCAGGATATTCACTCCCAGGATAGAAAAGAATCCCGTTCATCCAGGGATCCACCAAGGCCCATCTCATGCACACATCCTCCACCCCTGAGCCACCAGCCCAAACGTGCCTGCCCTACTCCTGGGTGGCCTAGAAAGCAAAGCAGAAGTAGATACCTTCGTAATTGATGCAGCCGTTGGCATCCTCCTGCCCAGATAACAGCTGCTCCACTTCAGCCTCTGTCATCTTCTCTCCTGGGGTGGGGGTTGAGGGATTGAGGGCTCTTAATACAAATAGCAAAGAAGGGACAGGCAAACCCAAGTGCTCCCTAAGACTGAAGGTCCAGGGGCTAGAACAGTGGCTCAGTGGATACGGTTCTTGTCTGGCATGCAAAAGTATGTGAGTTCGAACCCCAGTACCATGTACACGATGAAGTCTCTGAGCAACGAAAGCCACATGAAAAACTAAACAAAATTGATTCTATTTCTCTCTCTCACTGTCCCTTTCTTTAAACAAAAACAAAAAAACTGAAGGTCCAAGACTCCTGGATCTGGAAAATGGTTCCTGCCAAACCTCCCCCATAGGCTTTGGAGGGCAGGCCAACAGGCTTAAGGGCCAACCTACTCCCTGAAGCCTCTCCCTCAGCCCTGTGATAAGGCAAAGATAAGAGAAGACCAGGGTCCCCCTCTCAGGCCTCAGGACTAACCCTTGTTCTGCCCAGCAACTCAGCTGGGGGAGGTTGTTCCCGCTGAGCCCAGGGAGACAGGCCCTGGATCAAGATATGATTTGCTGGACTCAGGGACTCTTGGTTCCATCCCCCAACATAAGCCGCCTTGGCACCTCCCAGTCCTCCATTCCTCCCATGTGGGCTTCATCTGCCCAGTGTGCGTACCCAGGGTGGCAAGGACATGCCGAAGCTCAGCGCCCATGACGGTGCCATTGCTCTCCTTGTCAAACACGCGCAGCCCCTCCACAAAGTCCTCATAGGTGCCCTGCTCCTTGTTGCGGGAGATGTGCTGCAAGATGGGCAGGAAAGTCTCGAAGTCCAGCATCTTGGAATTCATCTCTTCAGCAGGCATGAGGAACAGAGAAAGTGCCATGAACACACACTCTGGGGAGCAGACCTCACCCCAGCCCAGGCAGCACCCAGCGCTTAGGCTGCAGTTGCTTCCGGAGGGACACCCAAAAATGGCAAGGCAAGAGACTTGGGGGTTAGGAGACTTGGGCTCCAGGGCTCTCTACTCCTCTGAAAGGAGTAGAGCAGAAACAAAAGGAGCCTGAGCTCCAGGTGGCCACCTAGGCAGAGGAGCTGCAGGTGGCAGCAGCAGGATCTGAGGAGCCCAAAAGAACACACAGCCCAGGCTTCACATTCACATTGTAGACTTTTTTTGGGGTACAGATTTAACCCAGTGGTGCTTTACCACTGAGCTACACCCCTAGCCCTTTTTATTTTCTATTTTGAGACAGGATCTTCTAAATTACTGAGGCTTCACTAAGTTGCTGAGACTGACTTTGAACTTGTGATCTGCCTGCCTTAGCCTCCCAAGCCACTGGGATTACAGGTGTGCACCACCATTCCCAACCCAGGTTGTCTTTTGACCTCTAAGGAACCTTGATGATACGGGCAAGCTCCCATCCCTTGGACCCTTTCCTGTCCACATTATCCCCCACCCCATCACTGTTATCTTCAGTTAGAGGAGAAGGGGAGGAGGCCAGAACCCAGGGAGGCAGAGAGGACCAATATGAGGTCCAGGCATCCTCTTGCGACAGCCCACCCTTGCTAGGGCTCCTGCCCAGGTCTGCCTGGTCCCCCAGGCCCTACTCCTCTGAGAACAAGGCTGTATGTGTTTTAATGCATGTTAACTTCACTGCCACACATGATAGATGACATGCACACGTGGGACATACTTCCACCAATTTCTAAATTCTCACTCACCAAAATCCATCAAGTTTTAGTACAAATGAGTGAAAGACAGAGCTAATCTTGAATCTTCTCTAATTTACACTAAACAATCTGCCAACTTCAGGGTTCTAACTTTATTAGAATAAACTATGTGTGGTACAAGGCACAATGGTCACAGGACAAAGTGCTGCGACAGACACCTTAACGAAGAGCTACTGGTTTGGGGTCATCGTATTCCCACTTAGTCTTCCTGCTCTAGCCACATCCCTGACGCCTGGTACGAGGGGTTGGGGGAAGACACCCAAGCAGCAGCGAGGTCTCCCCTCAGCCCTGAGCTCTCAACCTCAGGAGGGAAACAAGAGCGCACAGGCTCCATTCTTCAAGGGTCATCTAAGGCTGAGGCTTCTAGGCAAATTCTCACAATGGAACAGGGCAACCTGGCAGGCGAGGCTGGTCCTGAAGAGGGGAGGGGAGGGGAGAAGTGAGACTGGTGGGAGTCCAAACTGGACAAGAAGCCCAGGGCAGCACGGGAGAGCTCAGCCAGGGGTCTCACTAACCTTCTGGCTTGGGCTTGCCCAGCACGCGCAGCACCTCGGCGTTGGTGGGGTTCTGGCCCAGGGCCCGCAGCACATCCCCACATTGCCCATAGGTGATCTTCATCTCTCCAGCCGGGGTCCGGTCAAACAACGAAAAGGCCTCTTTGAACTCTGTGGACAGGAGAGCAAGCTACAGACGTCTGGTCCCAAGAGCAAGAAATGGCTGGGGTCTGCTCAACCTCCATCTGACTAAATAGTAGGTTAATGTGGTGATTAAAATATGTCAATATTTCCCTTTGACCCCTGTCTCAGGCTGTCCTCGGAACCTGCCCCCATTCCGTCTTCTGATAACTAGAGAGGCAGCCTGGTGCCAGGTCCAGCCCTAGCCTAGACTCTTCTGTCAGTCCACGGCTACACAGTTTGAATGTCTCGGGGCTGGAGCAGTGGCTCAGTGTTTAAAGTGCTTGCTTGGCATGCAGCAGTTAAAATGCTTGCCTGGCATACATGAGGACCCAGGTTCAATCCCTAGCACCCATACATGACTAAGTAGAGGAAAAACAACAACAAAAAGAGATGTTAAAATAAAACATTAAAAAAATTTTTTTAATGTCTCCCCTGCCTGCACCCCTCCCACCACTTGTCCTTCCCTGGTGTAGGTGACTCCTGACTGCCGAAAACAGCAGAGAAGTGAAAACAGCCCCAGCCCAGCCATGAGAGCTCCTGGGTCTTCGCCTCAGGTCTGCCTCACACAGCAGGACAAGCCAGGCTGGTCTCAGTTTTCTTGTGCACACGAGGAACTAACATCTCTAGTCCCCCACCCCTCCCTGGTACTGTGAGAGTCAACAGATGTGGCAGGATATAGAGGCACTTTGTTAAGATTCAAAAATCAACTATGTTCAGTACTGACTGTTCCAGGCTAAAAAAGGGCTCCCAGGCCAAGCAAGGTGACACTGGGGCACAGTCAGACCACAGCTCTGCCACTGATCCACACATTGGCCTTGGGCAAACTACCAGGCCTCTGCAGGTCCTCTATTTCTTAGCTCTAAGTAGGGATACAATGTCCACCTGAGCGGGTGGCTGGCAGGATCCAAAGTGCTCCGAGCATGGTGTCTTGCACTTGATAATGGAATCCATAGATAGTGGTTACTCTGTGTCTTGATTCTGGAGCCAAAGACGGATTCTTTGAAGATAGCAGGGCAGGTGTCCAAGGAGCAAGGTCAAATTAAGACTCTCCTGGGCCCTTTGCAAAGGGCCTTAATTCTTCACTCATCTGGATTCAACCAATTCATTAGTGGGAATCATTGGGTCAGAAAGTGGCACTGAAGTTACCTTCTGCTCTCCACAGAGAAGTGGTTTACTAAGCCAAAGAAGAAAGTGTGAGCTACTTAGGACAAAAGCTATTCTTAATCTTCTTCAAATACTTTAGAAATGCGTCTTTCCTTAGAGGGTGAATATGGATCATTTCCAAATCATTCCATATATCAAAGCAGATCCCCCTGGATCTTTACTTATAACTCTTTATTAGACTTTGTATGAATTTAGAAGATATGTCTTTCACATTTACTCAATTATTGAATTTAAATTCCACTTCTAGGGACTGGAGCGGTGGCTTGGTGGTTACGGCGCTTGCCAGGCATGTGCAAGTACACGGGTTCAAACCCCAGAACCCACGTACACAACTAAGTGTCAGAGCAACGACAGCCATGTGAAAAACTCAACAAAAATTGATTCTCTCTCTCTGTGTGTCACTGTCCTTCTCTCTCTCTTAAAAAAAAAAAAAAACAAAACAAATTCCACTTCTACTCCTCATTCTGACCTTGGGAAAGTAAACATTTAACCTCTGTAATCCTCTTGTGTTAAAGGCCTCATTGGGTCTTTAAATTATATTTAAACTATTTCTATAGTATATGCAAATACCATAATGCATGTAAAAATCTTAACACGATGTTCAGTACGTAGTAAACAATGCTGTTCATATCACACAGTAACACAGTTGGTATCTTACTGAGTTATATCTCCACTTTATCACTTAACTCTTTGATCTTGGCCAAGTCATTTAACCTCACTGAGACTTGGTTTCCTCCTCTATAAAAAGGAAGTAACAACTCCCCACAGTTTGTTGTAGGAATTTAATTTCCTAATGTTTACAACAATTAGCATGGCATCTGCCACAGATTCAGCATTCAATAGACATGAATTTATTAGTTGAATGTGAACCCAGACTTTTTGATTTTCTAATTCATTCAGAAGAGTGAAGTCAGATTTAACAAAAGAAGGAATTTCCTCATCCAAGAAGATCTCATGATGTTTAACAGAATAGTAGAACATGAGGGGGAGAATAATAACAATAACCTA
Source organism: Aplodontia rufa (assembly GCA_004027875.1). Classification (NCBI taxonomy): domain Eukaryota; kingdom Metazoa; phylum Chordata; class Mammalia; order Rodentia; family Aplodontiidae; genus Aplodontia; species Aplodontia rufa. The sequence continues at coordinate 20,630 of PVKS010006086.1, forward strand.
TGATTTGAGCACAGGCTCTGAGCTGGTACTTTTGCATGGATTACTTTATCATCTTTACAAAAGCCTAATGCTACAGGTGTTGTTATCTTTACATATAAACCAAGTGTAGATGTGACTTCTGACAATCTACTAAGGAAGCCAAGGGAATGGTGGAGAGGAAGGAGGGAGAGAAAGAGAAAAACCAGTGGCCTTAGAGGTGATGCTCATGGGCCCAGACAAAACCTTTCCTCAATAATCTGCAGTAGTCTAGTCAGTGCCTCAGTGGTGAGAACACCTTTCTGGAAAGATAAGGAAATTGGGGAGGTACTAGAGGAGGAAGTCAAGGGTTAGAAGTTAGTTCTTATGAGAGGAAAAATTCAAAAACCATAAAAGAAATTCAGTCTTATCACCTAGCAAACAAAGCTAAGAAGGGGCTCAGTAACTTTTTACAAACAGATGGAGGGTAACTACAGAATGCTGAATAGACACAGAATACCTGACTTTGAAAAAACCAAGCCAGGGACTAGAGCAGTGGCTCAGTTGTTACGGTGCTTGCCCAGCATGCACAAGTACGTGAGTTCAAACCCCAGCATCACGTACACAACGAGGTCTCGGAGCAATGAAAACTAAATAAAGTTGATTCATTCATTCTCATTCTCATATTCTCTCTCTCTCTCTCTCTCATATCACAGTCTCTCTCTCTCTTTAAAAATAAAAATAAAAGAACCAAGCCATGCCGAGCATGGTGGCACATGCCTGTAATCCCAACAACTCAGGAGGCTGAGGCAGGAAAATTGCAAGTTTGAGGCCAACCTCAGCAACTTAGTGAGACCCTGTCTAAAATGGGGTGAAGTGTAGCTAGCTCAGTTGTAAAGTATCCCTGGGTTCAATCCCTAGTACCATAAATAAATAAATAACTTGCCCAAAGTCTCATGGTCAATAGTAGCAAAATCATGAGACAATAGTCTCCTGATTCCCAAAGAATGTTCTTTCCTCCACTATACAAGAAAACCATCATCTTCACCAAAGAAGAAATAAAGAGATAGCAGGGCTAAAATTAAAGGAGAAACAATCCCAATCCAACATAATGAAAAATGTACTGAAATATCAAAGGAAGTCACAGAATGTCAAAGGATATGAGATGCAAAGAGCAGTTCCCTTAGCTGTCCCAGTGGCTTTAACAAGGGTTGATCTTCAGTCCATTTTCCAGTCCTCACTGGTATCGTGGAGTTTTATAACTGCATAAGTATGTATTTCACTACAATGTATTAAAAAATTAAGAATTTCACAGAACTCCCAAAACTCCTGACTATCAACAACCACAAGGTATTACAAAAACAGAGTACAAACTAAGTCAGAATCTGTCTCAAAATAAAAAACAAAAATAGCTGCAGATGTAGCTCGGTATAAAAAGCTTCTGAGTTCAATCCCTAAAATAAAAAAAAAAACAAAAAAAAAACAAGAAAAACAGAAAAATAGGATTCAGGGGTTGGAGTGGTGGCTCAGCGGTTACAGTGCTTGCCTGGCATGTGCGAGTACTCGAGTTCGAACCCCAGCACCACATGCATAATGAAGTCTGGAGCAGTGAAGGCCACATGAAAAACTAAATAAAAAAGTATGATTCAATTCACTAGTTTCAAAATGCACATGCCAGCTCTCATTCTGTGTGGATAAGCTGTGTCACTTTTTTGGAAGGCAATTTGACAATAACTTTCGTAATTTAAATGTGCATATCCTTTGACCCACTGCTAGCAAGCTTGCCTAGGGAAAGCATGATGTTTTCCCTAACTGGAAACAACCCAAACATCTGGAAATGCAGTCCTGATCATTTTAGTACATTTGTGTATAAGAATACTTTTTTTTTCTTTTGCAGTACTGGGGATTAAAATCAGGGGTGATTTACCACTGAGCTATATCCCAAGTCCTTTTATTTTTTATTTTGAGACATGTTGTCACTCAGTTGCTAAAGCTGGCCTGAAATTTGTGATACTCCTGCCTTTGCCTCTGGGTCACTGTGATTATAAGCACGTGCCACCACATCCAGCATGCATTTCATTCTTGAAACATTGGACTCCTTCAAAAGAAGGGTAAAGGGTAAAGGGTGGCACTCAGGTTGGAGGGTGGGAGATCATGAGACTTACCTTGAAGTTGCATAATAACACTTTATGGGGGCTGGAGCAGTGGCTCAGCTGTTACAGTGCTTGCCTGGTATGCACAAGGACCCAGGTTCGAACCCCAGCACCACATACACAACCAAGTATCAGAGCAATGAAAAAAATAGATGAAAAACTAAATAAAATTTCTCTCTCACTGTCCCTCTCTTTAAAAAAAAACACTTTGTGTAAGGTTATGAAAACAGAAATCATTTCCACCAAAGGTAGAGAAGAGTGGGTTGATGGAGATCACAGGTGAACTAGGGTTCCTACAAGTCACCACTGCCTCTGCAACCATAAATGGGTAGGCATCTTGACAGACTTCATGATGCAGGGAGCAAAAGCTGGTAGCCTAAGGATGGCCTTTCCATAAAAAAACAGAAACGAGGACTTCCAAATATCTTGGCTAGATCTTTGTGGTGAAGGAAAAATGGCGCTAACTTTGTTGAGCATCTGTTACATTCTAAGCGGTCTAGCAGAGCAACTGAGAATTGGATTGCCTGGGTTTTAATCCTGGCTCCACCACTGACTGTCAAGTGAGACTGGACAAGCCACCCAAACTCTCAGTGCCTCAGTTTTGTCACCTGTATGATGGAGGTGGTAGCTACTATCTGGTAGGGTTGTTATGAGTTAATCCATAGAAAGTGTATAGTACCGTGCCTTCTCCTCTTCCTCCAGAAAGCAAAGCAGCAGCGGGGAAAGAGACACTCACCTTCGATCTGGTCAGCACTGAAGTCTATCTGTGGGGAGGAAACAGAGGAGTGAGAGCCAAGACTGCTGCAGGCTTCCAGAGGAACGTCTAGTCACCCTCAGCAGGCCACTGATGAGGAGGGAAAGAGACCACACCAGCCACCTGATGACCAGCACAGTTGACAGGCCATAAAATCATACTGCCTCCAAAGCTCTCTCAATACCCAGAGGGATAGAGAAAGAAAAATGATCTAGATAACTCTAGAACCTACTTCCTATTAGGTTTCTTTGGGACAAAAGTCAGTTCCTCATCTTGGCCACCCTTAAACTGCCCTCACTGTTGCCCTTTCGGTCTCTCCCCAGTGCGCAATCTCTTATATGCTGCACCTCCTCGTGCTTGGGGTGTGCACCACTCCCATCCTTGGACTTACTCCCTTCTCTACTTAATGCTGACTATAAATCCACCTCCCCCAGTGAAGCTTTCCCTCCTGTCCCAGGTCACCACCCCAACCCCTCCTTCAGCACACTCCAATCTTGGGCACTCTGCAACAAGAAGAGTAATTTTCATGGCCCCTCAATGCTTTGTTATTGTTTCCTAGTCATGCCTTTTTTTTTTTAAAGAAAGAGGGAAGAGAGAGAGAGAAAGAGAGAGAGAAGCAATTTTTATTTAGATTTTCATGTGACTTTCATTCCTCACTTCATTGAGTACATGGTGCTGGGGTTTGAACTCGCACTTGTCAGGCAAATGCGGTAACCACTTAGCCACAGCTCCAGCACCCCCTAGTCATGTCTTTTATGTGTACCTTGTGTCCTTGAAGCCAGGGTTCCTGAAGAGCAGAGATCTTGATGTTGTTTGCTAAAATATTTGATACATAGTAGGCACTCAAAAAAAAAATACTGGTTTAATGAATGAATGAATTTTGGAGCTCCTCATTTATCATCTAAAGAAAAGGAGGACAGGGGCTACAGTGTTGGCTCAGCAGTTTCAGTAGCATGCGAGAGTATGCAGGTTCGAACCCCAGCACCACATACACAATGAAGTGTCGGAGCAATGAAAGCCACATGAAAAACCAAATAAAATTGATTCTCTCTTTCTCTCTCACTTCCCTCTCTCTTAAAAAAAAAAAGAAAAGAAAGAAAAGGAGGATAGTCACACCATGTCCCTGAAATGTCCTTTTTATTTCACAAGAACCTAGCCAAGCCCTGTGAACTATGAAAGCTGATCCAAGGCCAAATGGCTAGATAAGTATTATCTAGAAAGACACTGACTTTCTCTCGTGCACACTAGGAATCAGGGCAAGTTCATGCTATCTGTGAAAAGCTGCTTTCTTGCATATATACCAGGACAGCTGCTCCTTGGGATGCTGGTCATACAAGGGACAAAGCAAGATAAGTATATTAATGATGTCACTGCATCTGGAGCCTCACTTAGGAAGCCACACTCATTCCTAGAAAACTGAGATGGAACTGAGGGTTCTGGTCACTCATCCAGCCAGCCACCACTATACAAAACATTGTGTGAAAGAGGAGGCTTTGCTTGGTGAAGCACAGCAAGTGACAGAGGTGCTGCCCATTCATCTTTTTGGTACTGGCTCCTGTAAGCATTTCTCAATAAAGTCTTACGCTGTGTACACTGTCGCTGGATACTTTCTTTGGGCTCTTGGCAACCTATCCCATTTCCCTGGTACAACTGGACCTGACACTCCCATAATGCATAACTCAATGCTGAATCAATACAGAGGAGGAGAGTGGGATGCTCCAAAAATGAATGGCAACAACCTGCCATGAGTCACCAGGTCCACCAGGACCTTGCATGTTACCTCATTGTCCTTACCCATCTCATGGCATCCCACCCATTCGATCCCCTCCTCTCCCCAGTGGTGGTGATTACTACCCCTGGAGCATCTCTTTCATGTGTCACCACGCTGTGCCCACCCTCTCATCTCTCAGAACTGACTTCTGAGGACCCCTGGAGGTGACTGACAGGAGCTCTGGGTGGGGTTGGGGTGGCCTCACATGGGGGTGGGGGAGGAATGGGTTTTGCCACATGTAGGCTTGGGAGTGGTAGTGAGGAACTTAAATAGGATAAAGGACATTCCAAGTGAACCCTCGGAATCTTATAAACAAAGGCATTGAGTGGGTAGAATAAAAGGGGAAATGGCTCTTAGGAAAGCCATCGGGTTTTTTTTTTCCTACTTTAAAGCAATTTCAAAACCACCAGAAAAAAGGACTTCAATGGGAATTGTAAGAGGTGGGTGGTTGAAGGGAAGTAATAGGCCAAGGGAGGAGTACCCATAATAACACTAGCCAGCTAGCTACTCCCAGACACCAGGGACCAGGCCTGGTGCTTCATGAGAATAAATCCGAAACAAAGGCGAGGAGGCTCCTGAGGGGCAGACGGGGAGCTTCTCTTCCAGGCTTTGTCCACAGTGACATATGATGGAGAAACCTTCAAATACTTTCAATACTAGACTCAGTTTCCCCAGAGGAAGCCAGAACCATTCCCAGGAAATCTCAAGGCCAAGTCAGTTGTGCTTAATTCCTGCTCCTTGTGGCTCAACCACAAGACTTAGGCACAAAAATTGTAGGGTATCTGCTATGGATGCTGGGAAATCCTGAGAGAGCCGGGGATGGTCACACAACCAGAGCCCTGGGTTTTAGGGTTCCTTTCCCATTTGTCACAGAACCTGGTCCTGCGCTCTTATTTTGACCTGATTTCTCACACCCTGGCCATAAGGCCAAGATCCCCAGGGGCCCACCACTCCCAGCTGTTATTAATAGCTTTTCATACCAGTAGCCACTTGACCTATCCCATTCTGGTGTCATGGCTTAAAAATTCTCCTCTCCGGAGGCTTCAGGCCCCTCCCTCCTTGGCCCACCCCCTCCCAGTTCATTCCTTTAGCAGCTGGGCCTGATAGCTGCTGGGAGGCCTAAATTACTGAGTCAGTGGGACCCACACCAGCTCCAGGGAGCACCCCAGTTGGGGGAACAGAGCACGGCAGAGAGGGAATAGAGCTTGGGGCCCGGCTTCTCACCAAGTTAGAGAAAGGGTTTCAACTGGGATGGGCCAGTCCACAGCAAATTACAAATAGGGCTCCAGCTGAGGCCACAGAAAGATAGGGAAGAGGAAAAGAGGGACCAAGACTCCTTTCACCTTATCTGCAGCCTTCCTTCCCTTCCACCCCTAAAGGGAGTGTGTGAGTGAGGTCTTTCCCAGACCTCCAGCCCGCCGGGAGCATCCTCCCTGGCAGCCGACATCACCCACGCCGAGTCACTGGCAGCTATCATTACGGGGTTCTTCTCCACAAAGAAAACACGCCACCTCCCAGGAAGGTCAGTTCCCTTTCCTCTGCTATGGTGCCCCCAAAGGGCCTTTAAAACAGTTGATTGGTTGTGCCTCCCACCATTCTCAACTCTGCTGGGCGAATCTGATGCCAAGCAGGGCTTCCTTGGATGGAGTAGCATCCTGTTCTTAAGGGAAAAGTCCTAGGACCACAGATAGCCCTCATCAGCCCTAGTCTAATCCTGGCTCCATTGGTCCTTGGGATTGTGATTTAGGGGACACCATAATCTTCATGCCAAACTGTCTCTATGCTCCAGGGCAAATAGGATCCTGAATGTCACCCCTCCCCTCATGCAGTTGGTTGAACTTCACTCACCTTTACACTCTTGGGGTCAAAGGCAGGTTCCTTGGGAGCCTCAGGAGCTGGAGCTGGGGCAGGAGCTGGAGCAGGGGCTGCGGCAGGGGCTAGCTTGGCCGCCTCCTTCTTAGGTTCAGGCTTCTTGGGAGGCATGTTGCCTTGTTGGGCTCTTCAGTTGATGTGGGACCTAAGAAAGAACCAAGAGATGTGACTCCTGAGAGATGAGCTAGGACACTAGGCCGCCTCCCTCTGCTTTTATCCTGGGCAGGAGCCCCCACAGAGGGGCTGGGTAAGAGCAACAGCAACTGCTGCTGACTATAAAAGGAAGAAACACCAGCAGGGTACAGCTGACAACTGTGCATTGTCACCAGGTTTAGGGCACCAGCCCCCTCCCACACACACTTCACTCCTCCTCAAGGCTCCCACCTCTGGGACAGGCTGACCCCTTCCTGCCAATTGGTGGAAACCCAGAGGGGCCAGGAAAACAGACCCTCTCAAAAATGCCAGAGCAGCCAGAGAGATGAGCTGACTTGAGCAGTTGATAACCCTCACACAAAGCCCAGGGGACAGTGCGGCTTTTTTTAGCCCCTCCTGAGCAGAGGCAGCCCACTGCACATTCCTTTTAAGCCAAGATCCTTTAAGCTGAGAGCCACTCTGGGCCCTCAGCTCTGCTCTGAAGCTCAACTCTTCCGGCATGGAGCCCTGAGGCAACAGCTGAGCCAGCCAACTCTGCTGTCCCACACCCTCCAGATCTGCCAGGTGAAATCCCCCATTCTCTGGAGCAGTTCCCCCAGGAACTTCACAGATTTCAAATCCCGAGATCTACTGCCTGGCCCCTCCATCCACGGGTTCATTCAATGAGTACTGATTACCGATTACTGAACCATGCCCAGGGCACCTGGTTGAGAAGTGGAGGCGCAGCAGAAAGTCAGGAGACTGGAAGTCAGGAAACGTAGTTTGAGTTTTCTCTACCTCTGACTCATTCTGCACCCCCTGACCCTTTTGTGTGTGTGCATGTGTTATGCTGTGTTCCAGGCACAGTTAAGCACTATTCATATAAAACACTAAATCCTCACCATGATCCAATAAGGTAAATACTATTTTTACTCCCATTTTATGAGACTAAAAATGATTAAATAAGGTGGCCAAGGTCACTCAAATAGCTATGAGCTAGGATTAGAACCCAGGTGTGTCTGATTTGAATGTATGCACTTGAATAATTTATATTATGGTCTGAGTGGGGGAGAAAAACATACATGTTCATGTGTTCATCAGAAAGATCAGGATGGATTCACCATCAACCATCAACAGGAGGCACCCCTGGGGCCCTGGGGGTTGAGGGTGAGCGCATGATGCCAATTTGCAGCGTTTTACTTTTTTCACTTCCTATATAAATGGAAATTTTTATAACGAGCATGTACTGTTTTTGTTTTTTAAAAAAACTTTGAGGGTCTGGAACGGTGGCTTGACTGTAATAGCGCTTGCCTGGCATGTGTGAGTATATGAGTTCAAACCCCAGCACCACATACACAACAGTGTCTCTGAGCAATGATAGCCACATGAAAACCTAAATAAATATTGTTTCTCTCCCTCTCTCTCTCACTGTCCCTCTCTCTTTAAAAAAAAAAAAACAAAAAAAAACTTTGAGCCAGGGCATAGTGGCACATACCTATAATCCCAGCCACCTAAGAAGCTAAGACAGGAGGATCGCAAGTTCGAGGCCAGCCACAACTTAGTAAGGCCCTAAGCAACTTAGTGAGACCCTATCTCAAAACAAAAAAAAGGAGCTGGGTTTAATCCCTAGTACAAAATAAATAAATTAATTAATAACTTTGAGGGGCTGGAGCGGTGGCTCAATGGTTACGGCACTTGCCTGGCATGTGCAAGTATGTGGACGGCACTTGCCTGGCATGTGCAAGTATGTGGGTTCAAACCCTAGCACCACACACACAGAGAAATGTCTGAGCAACGAAAGCCACATGAAAAACTAAAAAAATTTTTTAAAAATTTGATTCTGTCTTTCTCACTCACTGTCCCTCTCTCTTTAAAAACAAATAAATATAAATAACTTTGAACACCAAATATTCAGGGGGAAAAAAATCTTATCCAGGGCTGGAGCAGTGGCTCCAAGGTTATGACACTTGCCTCATATGTGCAAGGACGAGGGTTTGTATCCCAGAACCACCTATATAACAAAATGTCAGAGCAACGAAAGCCACATGAAAATGATTCTCACTTTCTCTCTCACTGTCCCTCTCTCACTTAAAAAAAAAAAAAAAAAAGTCTTATCCACCATACAGAACTTAGAACTGCTTTGAGCTGAATCTTTAGTTTCTACAGAATTCAGCGGAAAAAGAGGGAGAAAAGACACTTGGTTTTTCTAGGCCCAGTTTCTCACCTATAATATTTGATTGGCAGACTGCAGAATCCTGGAAGCTGGAGCTCCAAGAATTAGTCCCAACTTTGTCAGCCACTTCCCTCTCCAGGCCTCACTTTATTTCTTTCTAAAATAAAATATAATCAGGAGTCAGGGCTGGAGCAATGGCTCAGCAGTAGAGTGCTTTTCTGGCATGCGCCAGGACCAGGATTCAAACCCCAGCACTACACAACTAAGGTTGGAAATACAAAAAACAGATGAAAAAATAAATAAAATTAAGTTAGTTTCAATTTTGAAAGAGACTCTCTCTTTAAAAAAAAAAGGGGGGGGGAAGGAAGAAAGAAATATAATCAGGAGTTTTCAAAGAATGCTGAATAAAACCAACCCTAAAATTCCACAGACATCCTCTGATCACAAAGCACAGGACACAGGTCTTGGCGCTCCCTCTCGCACTGCCACTTCAAGCATCTGTGTTTTATACACTGAGGAGCCCATGATCATCTTCAAAGAAATAGTTCCAAGATTTCAAAATTTTTAGGTAACCACTGAGTGAAATGCTCTCATATGACCCCAATTTAAAAACCAGTTATTCCAGTCATTCTGGAAAGAAGAATGATTCTCAAAAGAGGGCTGGGAGATTGTTCTTATCTTTTTTTTTTTTCCTTAGAAAAATAAATTCTGGTGAGAAACAAAATATTAAGTCTGCATGGAAATAAAACTAGGAGGTTGGACAGCTGAAAGGGGCTCTAGGGGGACCCCAAGACAGAGAAAGTGTGGACTTCGGGCAGACACTCTGAAGGCTAGATTTACAACTTCCTAATCTTGGGCTAAGAACACTTGTGACCTTTAACAGAAAACATCTCCTTCCCAAGTTATGAAATTTATGAGAAATAACACAAGGCCCTGAAAGAATCCCTGGCATAAGAAAACATGCACAGACTTTGCCTTCCCAGGCATAGGAAGCCAGAGATGTGTTGAGGCTGCTCAGATCTCCCGGAAGGAACTCCAGGAGAGGGGTCCACAGGAGGGAGAGACAAAGTAAAGTGACAGTAGCTAACCGGATTGTGAAGTGTGGGTCTTGGAATGAGGAAGGGGTAGAAAGGAACGAGAGAGGGGGCAGGAGGCAGCTGGGAGCCCAGGGTGTGAAATATTTGTGGCCCAGAAAGTATGTGGCAAGTCCCTAGGGTCAGGCAGGCTGCCTTGTCAGTGGACACTCAAGCAGGAGCCTGTCTGCCTGAAACCTCAGGCCAGAGGCGCCACAACAGGGAGGGAGAGGCTCTTCAAATCAGTTTCAGATTCTCTTTCAGCAACTCCAGGAAAAAAGTGCCTGGCATTTCATAACTAACTAGAGAACCGTGGCTTTAAGGTAACAGCCAGGCATCAAGTGACATCATAACACAGGACACTGGCCCTGTTTTTACTGAAACTCGTGATGCCCGCATCTCATTAGAGCCCAGGAACCGGAGTCAGATATTTCATCTTCTTGTACTTCTCTCATCTGTTTCCTGGTCACAGAGGCTTTGACCTTCAAATCTATCCATCTAGAGTCTCCCTCATGGTGCCCACACCAGGGACTTAACCTCCAGTGCATGTTGGCCAATCGGAGGAAAGGAAAGAAGGAGATGCAGAAGTGTGAAAAGACGAGAATAGCAGCTGCGCTGGCAGCCTGACAGCTGCCTCTGGGAAACATCTAGTGGTGCCAGCCACTCTGGCCCACCCATCTGCACTCACAGGAAGGACTTCAATCCACTGGATTCAAAAATGCAGGATAGAATTTCACACTAACAAATTTACATCAGATGTCAGATTTGGAGAAAAATGCATGGAGAACTGACATCAGTCCTCTTTTGGGCTGGGCTCACAGACGCTCACTCCTCCTCCCTTGTCCTCTAACCACATGGGTCCCCTATCCTGCCCTGAGAGAGATCTGTCAGTCTCCTGCTTGGGATCAAATGCTGCTGACAGCAGGCCTGGCTGTTAATGCCTTGCCCTTGTCGTCTCCCTCTCCCTTCTCCTCAATGTCTTGTAATCCTGGACATCACCAGACAATGCCTTGATCCACACTACATTAATGCCACCCCATACAGGACACTGGATAATTTGGGCTTTCCTGCAAGCCAGAAGTTAAGAGGGCCCACTCAGGAGCCAGACGGCCTGGATCGAAGTCCTGACTCAGTTCCATCGGCAAGCTAGTTAACTTCTGTAAGCCTGTGTTCTCATGTGTAAAATGAGACTGCTAAAATAACTTCATATGGTCGTGAGGATTAAATGAGCCAATATCAGTAACAGGCCTAGAACAGCGTCTAGCACAGAGCAGGTGCTCAGAATTCTTAAGCCTGGATCCTGATCACACTAACATGACTGCCACTCCCTCTCCCAAGATCAACCAGAAAAATTACAAAGAGAAAATGCCAAGAAATTAGGAAAGCAGTGAAGCACCTTTGAGTAAAAAGGAGGTCTTTGAACCAGTCTGTGTGTGATAAAGGAGCAGCTTCAATTTGAGTTAGGAAGTATCCAGGCACACCTTTGCAATGACAAAGAAAGAAAAGAAATTCTTGGGGTTCTGATCCTTCTTTTCCTCTGCTACTTTATTGGAACAAACAGTACTACCTGTCACCTGCCATGATTCAAACCTGTGGCGTCATAAGATCGTAACATCAGGGCCTGAAAATGCACTGTGCTTTGAAGGAGTTGATGACGTCAGGTGGGAGGCAGCCTAACTATGGACAGATTGTCCCCTCCTCAGCCCCTCCAAACTTCCAGAGTAGGTGAATTCAAGAAGAGCCTCCCCTGGAGGGCAGCGGAAGGGATCCATGAATCCTGAACAAAAGGAGGTTTTGGTTTTTGTTTTTTGGGCTTTTTTTGGGTTACCAGGGTTTTGGTATCAGGGATTGAACCCAGGGGCACTTAACCACTGAGCCACATCCCCAGTCCTTTTTATATTTTATTTTGAGACAGGATCTCGATAAATTGCTAAGGGTCTAAATAAGTCGCGGAGTCTGGCTTTGAGCTGGTGATCCTCCTGCCTCAGCCTCCGAAGTCACTGGGATTATTGGTGTGTACCACTGTGCCCTGCAAGGAGTTATTTTGTAGGGTTGGACCTGACTGATTTGGGATCTTGGTGCCTAGGGCTCTCAGTTTTAGGGTTCATTCACCACCCCCACCTGCACCCCCTGAGCTCAATGACACAGGTATAGGTATGCACTGTTGGACAGGGCAACCTATGTGCCCAAGGGCAAAATAACAAGACAGGTGAGAAGCACAACTAATCAAAAGATACAACTTACTTGTTTACAAGTTGTTTCTTCAGTAGGTACAAAAGATAGACCAAGATTTACTAGTAGTCTAGTAAACATGCTAAAAGAGACAAGGGAAAATGTCACAAGAGTTAGTGAATTTACTTAGTTTGGACATGTGTAGTTTTTTTCATCTGATTTTCGTTTCTCTGATACTTAGTTGTGTAAGTGGTGCAGGAGTCCTCCCGCATGCCAGGCAAGCATCGTTAACACTCCAGCCCAAAGGACAGGTGTAGTTTGAAAGTGATATGTTTTTGCTTCAAAGTCAAGTTGATCTTTCTAAAACCAATGAAGTTGGTTTGTCAATTTGCATGTAAATATGAAAGGGAAATCATTTTTGTTCTTGATTCAGTTACTAGAACTTTTGATGCCGGTGATGTGGATGTCGGGTTCGTGTCCTCTCTCGAAGTTGAAGAATGAAACTGAGGGACACCGAGGCAAGCAGAGTAAACAGCTTATTTAAGAAGAGAGAGAACAGGGCAGACTTCCTTCAGGTGGGGAAGGGAGCCAAGAGCTCATGAGGGGTTGAGTTGTCTCTTATATATGCTATCTTTCTCCATTTGGTCCTGCCCCTAGGGGCCAAGGGAAGGAAAGTGGTTCTTCCTCTGGCGGCAGGGAGTGTTTGCCTTTGGGCCTCATTGACATATCAAAGGGAATGTCAAAAGAGAAACCAGTCTCCTCCAGACCCACTCAAACATTCTATCTATTGACTGCCTAACTTTTTCTATCTCACTTTTAAGTATGCTTGGAAAAACTTAGGTATGTGAACCTGCTATTTCAACAGTGAATTTTATTTTACTTTATTTTATTTTGGGGAGAGAGAAAGAGAACCAATTTTATTATTTGTTTTTCAATCTGGCCTTTGCTTTGACACCACTTAGTTGTATATGTGATGCTGGGGTTCAAACCCGGGTCCTCACACATTCCAGGCAAGCACTATAACCACAGAGCCACCACTCCAACCCTCAATAGTGAATTTTATGAAATCTAAATACAGATTAAGTACTTCTGACAAAAATTTAGAATACAAATTGAGATATACTGTAAAAGGAAAGTACACAATATATTTTGAAGATTTAGTACAAAAAAGAATGTAATCAATTTCATTAGTAATTTTTAATATTGATTACATATTGAAATGATAATATTTTGAGTACACTGGATGCCAAGTATGGCAGCACATGCCTGTAATTCCAGCTACATAGGTGGCTAAGCAAGAGGCCAGCCTTGGCAATTTAGTGAGACTCACAATAAAAAATAAAAAGGGCTATGAATGTAGCTTAGCAGTAGAGTGCCCCTGGCTTAAATCCACAATACCTAAAAAAAGAAGAAGAAGAAGAAGAAGAGGAGGAGGAGGAGGAGGAGGAGGAGGAGGAGGAGGAGGAGGAGGAAAGAAAGAAAAAAGAGGGGTATGTTTGTTTATATAATAATTTCAAAAATGTTAAATACAGGGGCTGGAGCAGTGGCTCAGCAGTTACAGCACTTGCTTGGCATGCACAAGGACATGGGTTCAAATCCCAACAGTACGTATGCAACAGAGTGTCAGAGCAACAAGGGCTACATGAAAAACTAAATCAAGTTGATTCTCTCTTTATCTTTCACTGTCCCTCTCACTTAAAAAAAAAAAGTTAAATATGTGCATACCAGAAGCACTCCCCATTATTTAAGAACACTTACATACCAAAAAAATAAAAACAAAAAAACTACAAAAAAGTCAGGCATGGTGACACACACAGCAACTCAGGAGACTGAGGCAGGAGGAACATATGTTCAAGGCCAGTCTCAGTAACTTAGTGAGGCTTTGAGCAATTTAGTAAGACCCAGTCTCAAACTAAAAAATAAAAATGGCTGGGCACAGTAGTGCATGCCTATAATCCCAGCTACTGGGGAGGCTGAGGCAAGAGGATCACAAGTTCAAAGCCAGTCTCAGCAACTTAGCAAGGCTCTAAGCAATTTAGAGAGACCCTCATCTCAAAATTAAAAAAACAAACAAACCAAAAAAACAAAACAAAACAGGTTGGGGATGTGGCTCAGTGATTGATCATCCCTGGGCTAAATCACCCATACCAATAAAACAAAAATTAGAAAAAATTAAAAGTAAAATGAAAAGGGCTGGGGCTGGAGTGGTAGCTCAGTGGTTTCGGCGCTTGCCTAGCAAGCACGAGGACCTGGGTTCAAACCCCAGCACCACGTACACAACTGAGTGTTGGAGCAACTAAGGCCATGTGAAAAACTTATTAGTTGTTTCTCTCTTTCTCTGTCTGTCTCACTGTCCCTCTCTCTTTAAAAAAAAAAATGAAAAGGGCTGCAGATCTGGTTCAGTGGTAAATCACCCCTGGGTTCAATCCCCTGTACCAAAAATAAATAAATAAATACATATTAAAAATATCTGATGGCTGGGCTAGATTGGTGGCTCAGCAGTTGGAGCGCTTGTCTGGCATGCGCAAGGACCTGGGTTCAAACCCCAGCACCACTTACACAACTAAGTGTTGGGGATGCAAAGGCCAGATGAAAAATAAATAAAATTGATTCTCTCTTAAAAAAAAAAAAAACAACAATCTGATGATTGTCTATTGTGGGCAAGGTTTGTATAGAAGGGTCAACAAGATAAAAGGGATTAAAGTATTTAAGCAAGAGAGGCCTTGCATAGACCACTAAGGAAAGGAGGTGATATGTCAGTGTGATTAACTAAACCCTCTGCATATAAGATTCCTTCTCCTTAAAGGAGGATGAAAAGATACAATGAACAACCTAAAGGCTCAGTAAGACCCCAAAATTCCAAGGTGAGGGCAAAAAAGAAGAGCAAAGGTATCTCAAATCCAATTTCAAGGACCACAGCAGCACTGCTCATCAGAGCACTTTAAATCATCCCCTCAAAATTCATTTCCTTGGCTGCCTGGGCAGAGGTAGAGAATGTGACCTACGTTTGGCCTAATCACTCGACACCCGGTTTAAAAGGTTGAAGCACATTTCAGTGCTGTAATCAAGGCAGTGTCGCCTAGTGAACTATCTGTGAATTGAATCCTTCGAGGACACTAGAAAGCCCAAGAATAGGAGGGTGTCAGCCTTAGGATCCAAAGCAGAAGGCAGAAGGCAGAACAGCCAATGCTGGGCAAAGCGATGTATTGTTGCAAAGCAGCACGGAGCAAGGCAGAATCCTCACCAGACACCAAAAAGCATTCTCCCAGATGTGCCACCAGCAACAGGTGACTACAGAGGTCCAGAGAAAAGAAGGTGTCTTGCACAAGGTTACATTGTGGGTCACTGCAGAGCAGCCTTGGGACTAGAAACCAGGGCACTATGCCAAGGCATCAGAGGAAGCTGGCACAGCTGGGAAAGATTCACTCAGGAGGAAGGCTGGCCCCCAACAGGGCCAGGAAGATAAGGAACATCAATGAAAGCCAAGGCCCAGACCCCACAGTAAGGGTGGCCCTCTGTAAGAAAAAAAAAAAAAGACACAAAGCCTTAGCAGGCACTTTTCTCAGCATTTTAGGGTTGTGCTTTTAATGCTCTTTCTTGGCTTCCCTCTCCACCAACTTCCTCTTTGGCTTCCGAATTCTGACTTCTTCCCCAGCATGACTTCCTCATGGCCAGAGTTAGTGATCTTATCTTGGGGCCTTCTTAACAATATTAAAGTTCTGCTACTGACCACCTCCTTTATCTTCTTTACCCACATTACTCTCATTCATTTGCTCAACTAACACTGAGGACCTACAGGGTGCGGTTTACTAAGATGAATATAGGCCATCCGGGCCTCAAGACACTCACCATCTGGTGTGGTGGAAGCAGACATATGAGCACATAGTTTTAATATGATGTTAAATACACTTGTAAAGATTTTATAAGTTATTGCCAAAAAAAAATAAAAAGCGTTTAGTTCTGCTCCAAAAATTTGTATCTCAAAGTCCCAACTTCTTTTTCAAAAATTTCAAGCTTCACATTTTCAATTTTTGTGGGGCACTGTACTGAAGCCGAGTGCTGCACTGGATGCCAGGACACTTCTTCTCCGCTCCAATTTCCTGCGCCTTGCACAAAGGGCACAAACCTGATGCCTGCTTCCTCTTCCTCTTCTCTAAACTGCCTTTCCTGATAGCGATAGTAGACCAAGTTGACTCGGCCATTCCTCGCTGGACAAGACAGGCCAACCTGCCATTCTACTTATTGGTTCCTTGGCTGTCTCCCCTCCCTATAAAAACCCGTGTGCCTTGGTAATAAAGGGATTCTGGGCTGCCATTAACTCCGTGCTACTGACTCATTTTCCCGGCCGAGCAGAGGGGGCTCCCACCGAAGGGAGTCCAGAGAGAGCCCGGTCGCCTCACTCACCCTCCTGTTCGGCTCTGGGGGACAGTTTGGCTGGTCCGAGTCATCCTGCCCGCCCTCGGGGACGCCCCAGGTGCAACAAATTTTTTGGACATTTCTCATCTGAGGCACACCAAGCTCAGTTCAGCTTGCCTTCTATATCTATAGGATCTGCATCCATGGACTCAACCAACTGCAGATTGAAAACATCCAGGAAAAACTGCATCTGTACATAACATGTACAGACTCTTTTTCCTGCCATTATTCCCTAAACAATGCTGTATGAAAGCTCTTTACATGATTTTCCACAGGACTAGGTACTATAAGTAATCTACAGATGATTTTAAAGTACAAGGGAGGAAGCCAGGCACAATGGTGCCTATAATCCCAGTGACTCAGGAGGCTGAGGCAGGAGGATTGCTGATTCAAAACCAGCCTCAGCAACTTACTTAGCAAGGTCCTAAATAATAGCAAGTCCCTGTCTCAAAATAAAACATAAAAAGGGCTAGGGATGAGACTCAGTGGTTAAACACCCCTGAGTTTGATCCCTGGTACCAAAAAACAAAACAAAACAAAACAAACCAAAACAAAAAAGATCCCTGGTGTGCAAGCGTGTACACACACACACACACACACACACCAAGGAAAAACAAAAGAGAAAGGGGCTGGAGTTAAGCTCAGCAGTTAAGGTGCTGAGTGTCAACAAAGTGTCAGAGCAGCAAAAGCCACACGAAAAGCTAAATAAAAAATTCTCTCTTAAAAAAAAAAAAGAGGAAAGAAACTGGAATATAACTGAGTCTGTGTTTAATCTATTAATCTATTATTGTTCTACAATTGATCTACAGAAAAATGAAAGTCTGCCTAGAACCTAACTAGAAAGTGGGGAAACAAAGAAGCTATTATTTGGTGGACATCCTCTCCAGATAGTGTAGATATTTTCATCTAGAAATCAAGCATATATGTCCCTTCTAAAGAAAATGAGACAGTAGTCAGTACAATCATTCACTTTACTCTTTTGCTTCAAAGTCTGTACTTAGTAAGCAGCCTTCTGATTAGATAACTTTAGGAGAAGAAATTGGATAAGAATGTTTCTCACTTTAAATTAGTAACTCAGGAAAAAAATTAGTAACTCAGAATTGTTTTCATTTTCCATCTTTTTTCAGATTCAATTATCTAGGAGCAGAGAATCATGGAAAAAGAGGACTGCCTAGACTCCCTAGCAGTCACATGCACAGACCCTAAATTCTCGCTCCTCCAATTCACATAATCCCCAGCTGTTAGCATAATCTGTCTCAAATTCCCTTCTCCTGAGCTCATGAGGTCACTCTCCAGCTCAATCAGCACTAGCCACTCCCTGGGCTATTTTATGAAGTCTAAAGTCACCAGCCTGGAACTCAAACCTTTTCATCAACTGTCCCCTCAAACAGCACTGTTTCAACCAAGCTTGTACAGACTTTACTTCAGCCAAGTTAATTTTCCCGCTTACAGTCTCCCACTGATTCGGAGTTTTTGAGATGAGGCCAGATTCTCTTCTTCCACTGGTGAATGGAGTCTGGGCCACTACAGATTCCAGCAGTCATAACAGCCCGCTTCTAATGTTTGCAACCATTCCCAGTTAAAACTGGGAATTTGGGCTGGCTGCAGGTGTCTGCAGCTGAAAGTGTTAGCAACTCTCCAGCTAAAAGCTGGGTGTTGCAGCTCGGTGTGGTGGAAATTCATCCCGGGAATTCGGCACCAATCTTCTGGGTTCTTGTCTCATGAATTTGAAGAATAAAATCCACGGACAACTCACGGAAGGAGGAGTAAAAGGAGTAAGATTTATTTAGGAAGAAGAACAGACTCCACAAAGTGGAGGGGTTCCTGGAAGCAGGATACCGTCTAATGAAGGTTAGGCGAGGGGTTATATGGATTTGGGGAATGAGCATAATTAACATTCATGCAAAGCAGGCATTGAGAAATGCATCAACTCCATTGGTTAAAATCTATGTAAAACAGGCATTGAAACTGGTCAAGAGCACCATTAGTTAAAATCTATGTAAAACAGGCATTGAAACTGGTCAAGAACACCATTGGTTAAAACAAAAGGTGGCAAATACTTCCAAGTACCCACCTGTGACCAACACCAGCTCTTAGTTGAGACAAGGATGAGCCTCAAGGTCTTTTTGCATTTGAAGGCCCTGAGCACACCTGTGACCTTGCCCCATCTTAGTTGGGACAAAGGTGAGCCTCTTCGTCTTTTTGCATTTGAAGGCCCTGAGCATGCCCTGTCAATCACTCTCTGCCTCTACCAGCTAGCTCTTGGATAGGGGCCCTCTGTCCAGATTACCTAGCCATTTCACTGTCTCTCCTACTCTGTCTCACCACCATTCTTGTTTATTTCTCTCCCTCTGTCTCCCAGTATGTACTAACCTCCTAGCTTTCGGGTGGTTACGACATCTCAGAGCGCAACATAACCAAGATGCTTTATTTTTTCATGGTATTGGTGATTGAACCCAGGACCTGTGCATGTTGTGGAAGCACTCTACCACTGAGCTACAACCCAGTCCCAAGATTCATTTTCTAAGTGGCCAATACTTCAGATACTGACTTGAGTTTATTTTTTGTAAGTTTTTACAGTTTATTAATCCTCTCATGAAAAATTCACAAAATCACTGCAAAAAGAGTCATTACAGAGTCTTTATACCTGCTTTTTTAAAAAAAATAAATAAATAAAAGAGAGAGAAAGAGTGAGAGAGAGAATCCATTTTATTTTGTTTTCATTTGCACTTCGTTCCTCTGACACCTCATTGACAATGTGGTGCTGGGGTTTGAACCTGCGGATTCAGGCATACAAGGCAAGTGCTGTAACTGCTGAGCCACCGCTCCAGCCTATTTATTCCTGCTTTTTGCCATCTCAGTCCCCTGACTTCCCTCATTCTGTGCTTCCATTGCTTTTGCCATTTCCTGAGGTCTTCTTTTTCTCATACAGGCCGTGTCTCTCACAAGTTTATGTTGGGATTCCTTTTCCTTGCTTGATCTAAGGAGTCATAATCATGCCAAAGTTGTTTGTTTTGCCACCACCAAAATGGATTCTGAATCCCAATACAGAGATGACATCCAGTGCAGTAGTGTACGTTTTGGGAAATTTCCCCCCAGTTTCCATCTTGAGTGCTTTTGCCTTCCCAGGGTGAAGGACACTGATGGCCATTTGTTTTCTCTGAAGTAGCTGACTGACCATGAACTTCCTAGTCCAGACATATGTTGGTACCCAGCCCTCAAGCAGCCAGAGAGGGAAAAGATGGTTTGACTTTAAATTCCTTAAAGTCTTATTTGCCAAACCAGCATGTTCTCTGAGTTTAGAAAGGAGGAGTCAAAAAAGCATCAAGTAATAGGTTAAATTAAGTGGTTAATTCATTCAATCATCAGATAGTGTAAAATTATTTTCTGGCCAGCAGGCCCGAGCGCCCCTGTTCAGGCCTGGCCACCACCTGCCGGGGCGACTTCCTCTTCCAGCCAAACTTTGACGACGGTCAGACCTACATATTTAAATAGATTTATAATAGGTAATGGGGACATAAGGTCCCTGCCTTCATGGAATGTAAAGAAATACAATTAAAATTATCATATATACTATGAAAGAAAAGAACAGAGATGCTGTGAGAGAGAGAGTAATAGGATAGAACTAAAAAGTTAGATTAGGTAGGACAGGGACTAATCTGAGGACTTAATAATGAGACTTGAAGGATGAATAGAATTTATTTTGTAAAAGAATACAGGGGGGTGCTGGAGTGGTGGCTCAGCGGTTTCAGCACTTGGCTGGCAAGCATGAGGACCCGGGTTCAAACCCCAGCACCACATACACAACTAAGTGTTGGAGCAACTAAGGCCATGTGAAAAACTAAATAAAGTTGTTTCTCTCTTTCTCTATCTCTCTCACTGTCCCTCTCTCTTAAAAAAAAAAAAAAAAGAATGCAGGGAAAGTATTTCAGGAAGAAGACTAATCTATACTAAGGCTTCCACTTTAATCCCTCAGTTGATATTTTGATTTTTTAAAGAAAAAGAGAAGGAGAGAATCAATTTTATTTATTTTTTCATCTGGTCTTTGTTTCTCCGACATTTAATTGTGTACATGGTACTGGGGTTCGAATCTGGGTCCTTGCACATGCCAGGCATGTGCTTTAACTGCTGAACCACTACTCCAGCCCAATTGATATTTTTAAAGCATCTTTTATATATTTGATACTTTTCAAAGAACAATACAGAGAAATGTAAGATTTGGTCCTTCAAATGGGGCATAATAAAATAATATATTAATGTGATGAGGTTGTTATAATGAAATGCCATATATTGGATGGCTTGAACAAGAGAAATTTATTTTCTCACAGTATTCATGAGCAAGGTGCCAGCAAATCTGTTTCTGGTGAGAGCTTTCTTCTCGGTTTGCAGATAGTGGTTACCTTACCACATCCTTATGTGACCTTCTCTTGGTGCACTTGCACAGATTAAGCTGTCTAGTAGTTCTTATAAGGATGATAATCCTGTGAGATCAGAGCCTCACCCTTATGACCTCATTTAACATTAATTACTTCCTCAAGATCCCATGTCCAAATATAGTCACACTTGGGGGTCAGGCTTCAACATATTAATTTGGGCAGGGGGCAGGCACAAACATCCAGTCCGTCTGGGCATGGTGGCACATTATAATCCCAGCAATTTGGCAGCCTGAGGTAGGAGGATAGACAGTTGGAGGCCAGTCTTTCAAAGTAAAAAAAAAAAAAAAAGGACTAGGACTAGGGATGGAATTCAGTGGTACAGCAACTAGTACCACAAAACAAACAAACAAATAAAAAATTTAGTCCACACCAACAATCAATGAACAACAGGGGCTGGAGTGGTGGCTCAGCAGGTGGAGCACTTGCCTGGCATGCACAAGGACCCTGGTTGAAACCCCAGCACCATATATACAACTAAATGTAGGAGAAACAAAGGCCAGATGAAAAACTAAATAAAGTTGATTCTAAAATTCCTTTATCTGTTGTTTCGCTTTCCATGATTTCAGTTACCTACATTCGACCGTGGTCTGAAAATACTAGATGGAAAATTCCAGAAATAAATAATTCATAAGTTTTAAATTTCGTGCCTTTCTGAGTAACAAGATGAAATCAAATGCCATCCTATTCAGGACAAGAATTATCCTTTTGTCTAGTGAATCCACACTGCATGTGCTACCCACCCATAGACTCTTAGTAGCCAACTTGACTATCAGATCTTTGAAGTACCACAGTTCTTGTGTTCAAGTAGACCTTATTTTACTTAATAGAAGCCCTAAAGCTCAATAGAAGTGAGCCCCAAAGCTTAAGAGAAGTCCTTCCTGTAACTGAAAAGGTGAACTTCCTCAACTTTCTAAGGAAAAGAAGAAATTGTACATTGACTTAATAAGATCTATCTCCATAATAATTATTCTGTGTGTGAAATTGTGAAGAAAGAAAAAGAAATTCATATTAGTTTTGTTATTTTCCTTCATACAGCAAAATTTACAACCACAATGCATAATAAGTGTTTAGCTAAGAAGGAAGAGGCATTAGATTAGTATGTGCATGTACAGGGAAAAAATGTATAATAGGTTTGGTACTATCCACAGTTTTAAGCATCCAGTGGGGGTCTTGGAAGGTATCCCTCATGGTTAAGAGGTATTATTATATTCTATTCATTCAAGCAAAGAATAGGAGTACTAAGAACAGGTGTGTTCTAGATGTGGCACACAAGCAGCCAAGGCCTCTGCCCTGGGGAGCTTACAAGCAAATGAGAAGAGAACAAGGCACAAGGTGATGAGAGTAGTGCCATGTGCGGGAGCACTAGGGCGCTAGCAGGGACGGCCAACTTCCCAGTGCATCAGGAAAGGCTTGGAAGAAGTATATCTGGGAGGTTAGCAGAGACAGACGGGTGAAAGGTGGAATGAGGAGTGTTCTGAATAGAGACATAAAGAAGAATGGATTTATGGCATTTGCTGGTAAATGGATGGAAATGAAGAATGACAAGCCAAGTGAATAAGCCAGACTCAGAAAATCAAGGGTTGACTGCTTCCTATCATATGCAGAAGGCAGAGCAAAGTAAGTGAAAAAAAAAGGTGGGGGTGTCAGATATCATAAACATATAAGGAAGATCAGTGGAGTGGAAGGAGATTGAGAGGGAGGGGCAGGTGTGGGAAAAGGGAGGAAATGAGGAATGTGTAAGACAAAATTATGCTGTGTGCATGAACAAATATACCACAGTGAATTCCACCTGTATGTATGTGTGTGTATATATACATACGTATCTGTGGATACGTATCTCTTTTTGTTTAAAAGAGAAGGACAATGAGAAAGAGAGAGAGAGACAGAGAGAATCAATATTTATTGAGTTTTTCACGTGGCTTTAGTTGCTCTGACACTTAGTTGTGTACGTGGGTTGCTGGGGTTTGAATCCATGTACTTGCACATGCCGGGCAAGCACTGTAACCACTGAGCCACCACTCCAGCCCCCGGATACATATATATTTGACATGTATCAAATAAAAACATCTGAGTGAGTGAAAGAAAGACTACTAGAGTAGTAGTAGACTACTAGAGTAGTAGGGAGAGGGAAGAGGAGAGGGAGAGGGAAGAGGAGAGGAAAAGGGGTGGCACTGAGGACTGAAATAGTAAATTAAATTTCATGTATGCATTTAAAAAAAAAGAAAAGGTGCTCTGGGAGAGAACAGTACACACAAAACTTCTGAGGCAAAAATGGGTCAAGAAGTCCCATGCAGCACCAGGTGCAGTGGTGCACTCCTGTCATCCCAGCAACTTGGAGGCTGAGACAAGAGAATTCCATTCGAGGCCAGCCTCGGCAACTCAGTGAGGCCTTAAGCAATTTATTTTTAAAAATTTGAGACCCTGTCTCAATAAATAAATAAATAAATAAAAGGGCTGGGGATGTGGCTCAGTGGTAAAGCCTCTGGGTTCAATTCCCAGTGTGTGTGTGTATATATATATATATATATATATATATATATATATATATATATCCCACACAGCTGGAATGTCAAGTATGAAGGGGGAATGGGCAAGACAAGTCTGAACAAGGAGTTGGAAACCTGGCAGTGCCTTGGAAGAGGAGTTGAAGAGGCTCTATTATGCCATGAGGGTGATAGGAAACCCTGAGGTTTTGGTTGGAGTGAGGTGGGGTGCCGGGAGGGTAGAGAAGGTGTTCTCATTTTTAAAGGTAGGAAAGACTAGAAGCAGAAAGAAACATATAGGTATAATTAGGAGAGAAAATTGGTAGCTCTTAGTGACTAGAAGTTGGGGTTGTAGAAATTCAAACATACTGGGGCTGGAGCAATGGCTCAGCAGGAGAGTACTTCCCTGGCATGTGTGAGGACCTGGGTTTGAACTCCAGCACCACAAACACAACTAAATGTCAGAAAAACAAAAGCCAGATGAAAAAATAAATAAAATGGATTTTAAAAAAAGAAAAAGGGCTGGAGCGGAGGCTTGGCAGATAGGGTGCTTGCCTGGCATGTGGGAGTACACTAGTTCAAACCCCAACACCACGTACAGAACGACGTCTCGGAGCAACGAAACTGCATGAAAAACTAAATAAAAAAAAATTGTTTCTCTCTCTCACAAAAAAAGAAAGAAAGAAAAGAAAATGAAAAATCAAACATGCTGCCCCAAGGTGTACTGCTTTGGTGCACTGATTCTTAATTAAAAGCCTTGAAAAACAACAGATGCAAGAAGGACTCTCTGACCTTCTTTTTCTTGTGATTGATTTTGGGGTAGGGAGACAGGTGTGATGCTGGGGATCAAACCCAGGGCTTCTCACATGCTAGGCAAGTAATATACCGCTGAGATATACCTCCAGTCCCTGACCTTCCTTTTTATTCTTGACAGTAGGAGGTAAAACTCTCACCTGAAAGGTGCCCCCCTCCCATAGGAGAAAGACCTTCACTAGAGACAGCGAAGCTGGGAGAAATCTGTACAAGCCTTGTTAGGCTAAGCCTTATCATCCCCACACTCTTAAGTGCTCGAGCTCGCCCACCTTTTGTCTTGCTAGATTTTCATAATTTACTATTGTTCGTTGGACCTAGAATATTAAGTGATGGTCTCTGTTTCTTTGGGTCTTCATTTTTTCCTGGATCCCCTGTACATGTAAAAATTACTAAATAAAATCTGCAAGCTTTTTTCCTGATAATCTGTCCTATGTCAGCTTAAGTCCAGCCTGAAACCACTTCCTCTCCAGGGTTAAATAAGATGACTGGTTTCTGGCTTGGGCAATGGAGAGGACATCAATGCCTCAAACTGGAATAGGAACTACGTCAAGTAAGGAGAATGAGGGTTCCATCATGAGCAAAGCACCTGCGAAGCTCCAGAGGCAGATGTCCAGTCAGCAGTTAAGCTTGTGGGTCTGGAGCTCTAAGAAGTGGTCTAATTAGAGAAAGAGACTTTTTGGAATGACTTGGATAAGAAACACAGGCCACAAGAGTGGCCTAGGAAGAATGTGCAGGATGAGAAGGAGTCCCAAAACAGTCCCCGAGAACACACTAATGTTAGAGCGGCTGCAAAGGAAACACTAAGGAACAGCACAGGGCAGGGAAAACTAGGGTACTGTGTTATCAAAGCCAAAGGAAGAGGATGATGTGACCAAGAGGAAGGAGGAAGCTGGTGGGGTAAGGGAAAGCTTCAGTGTCAGGTAAGGAGGACATAAGGCCACCAGCAACAAGGACAAAACTAGACGTGCAGACAAACAGGACTGAAGGAATTCAGAAAATGAGTACACTTACTTTAAGCTATGTTTCAGTGGTGCCTGTCCCTTGGAAATAATACCACATCTAGCTTTTTGAATAGTTCCCCAAATATGCCTCCAACTTTTTTTTTTTAAGAAAGAGGGGACAGTGAGAGAGACAGAGAGAATCAATTTTTAATTAATTTTTTACATGGCTTTTGTTGCTCTGAGACTTCATTGTGTACACAGTGCTGGGATTTGAACTAGCGCACTTGTGCACGCCAGGCAAGCGCCGTAACCACTAAGCCACCGCTCTAGCCCCATGCCTTCACATCTGACTGAACCTGAAACACATCAAGAAGCAGGCCAAGGAAAAGAATAAATTTGCCATTTGAGGGTTAATGCTCTTTGTAACCCAACTCCACCCACCAGCTTAACATGTTGGATAATGGATGAGGGCAGGATGCCTAAGTGGTTATAGCTGGTACAGTTAAGTAGGTCAATCAGGAACAGACCAGGAGGCAAAAATGTCCTAAAAGATCGCATCAGAGTGCTTCAAACATTGTGGGGTTGCTGTGGACAAGTGGAAAACCACAATAACAGATGTATTAGCCTAGTGAATGACTGTCAGAAAAAAAGATGCTCTTTTTTTTTTTTACCAGGGCGGTGGGGGGCACAGGGGAATGGAAAAGCTCTAGGCAAATTCTAGGCTTATAAGTCAGAGTACCAAGCATCACAGACTCTTAATATGCTGACTCTAAATATATACACATGTTCACATGAAGTATCATTTTCATGTATCCTCTGTGACAAAGTTCTGCATTTGGGTTTACAAAAAAATTATTGCACAAATTGCAGCATGCTGAGTTGCAGAATGTTATGTGAAAAAAAGAGCTCAGGTTTTAAAATGGCCAAATTTGGCATTAGTATTGTTATCATGTGGCTGCTAAGGAATGTGAACGCAACCTTAGGTTTTTGTTTTGTTTTTAAGAAAGAGGGACAATGAGAGAGAGAGACTCAATTTTATTTAGTTTTTCATGTGATTTTCATTCCTCTGACAACTTGTGTATGTGGTTGGTGCTGGGTGGGTTTGAACTCGAGTACTTGTGTATGCCAAGCAACCGCTGTAACTGCTGAGCCACCGCTCCAGCCCCTTACTTTTTTTTTTTAAAGAGAGAGAAAGAGAATTTTATTTAGTTTTTCATGTGGCTTTCATTGCTCCAACACACTTTGTTGTGTATGTGGTGCTGGGGTTCAAACCTGCATCCTCGAGCATGCCAAGCAAGTGCTGTAACCACTGAGCCACTGCTCCAGCCCCATTTTTTTTTTTTTTTTTTGAGAGAAAAGGGATCAATTTCATTTATTTTTCCATTTGGCCTTTGTTTCCCCAACATTCAGTTGTGTATGTGGTGCTGGGGTTCAAACCCGGGTCCTCATGCATGCCAGGCAAGTGCCTCAACCACTGAGCCACCATTCCAGCCCCAACTTTAGTTTACTTTAATAAACATATCCAACAACAACTTTACTTTAATAAACATATCCAGATAACAAAATTGGCCTAATGCATTCTGAATTATCAGGATAAATCTAGAG
This sequence comes from Aplodontia rufa, assembly GCA_004027875.1. NCBI lineage: Eukaryota > Metazoa > Chordata > Mammalia > Rodentia > Aplodontiidae > Aplodontia > Aplodontia rufa. Next base: position 47,379 of record PVKS010006086.1, read on the forward strand.
TACTGCGTTTGTTAAAAGGGTCAAATTTTAAGAGTAATGTCTCTTATCTATACCTTTCTTTTCATTTCCACTAACAGATTCTCTTATTTAATACCTGGTATGGTGAATCTTTTCCAAAGATGTCCCAACTACTTCTCCCATAGCACATGCCTTTCATAGTGTTACTTTACCATCCTTTCCATCAAAAGGTGGAGTCTACTTTTTCTCCTAGTAAATCCAGGGTGACCCTGTGTCTTAATTTGACCAAAAGAAGTGGTGGCTTCCACTTACAGAGGGAGGCATTAAGGGGCCCCATACATTCTATTTACAGCCACTTGATTGCCAGCCACTGAATCAAGAGGCTGCAGGTAGACTACTAATTGATGAGAGGCCAATGTGAAAAAGAATTGAGAAGCCCACCTAATATTCAAGGCCCCAGACTCATCATTAAGGCTAACTTCTAGCCCCAGACAAGCCAATAACAGTAATGTTCTATATTTGTGTTCAATATGGTAGCCACTGGCCCCATAGGTCTACTGAATCTTTGGGATATGGCTAGGCATCTGAAGAACATTTTTTTTTTTGAGAGAGAGAAAGAGAAGAGAGAGACAGAGAGAGAAAATTAACTTTATTTTTTCATCTGGGTCTTGTTTCTCTGACACTTAGATGTGTATGCGGTGCTGGGGTTTGAACCTGGGTCCTTGCACATGCCAAGCAAGTGCTGTAACTGCTGAGCCACTGCGCAAGCCCCTGAAGAACATTTTTAATTTCATTTGAGTTTTAACTAAACTCTAAATAGCTACTGGGTGTTATATGGGTAGCAAAGTAGTCTATTCCCAATCTAATTTATCCAGCATAATCCTGCTAAAAGAACAGGGCAGTTGAAAATCAGTTTAGCAAAAAAGAAGAAGAAGAAGAAGAAAGAAAGAAAGAAAAGAAAATCACCTTAGCACTTCCTCTCCCCCCTCCCTTTTTTGGTACCAGGGATTGAACTCAGGGGGCTTTGCCACTAAGCCACATCTCCAACCATTTTTACTTTGAGACAGGGTCTCACCAAGTTGCTACAGGTGTTGATAAATTACTGAGTCTGACTTTGAATTTGTGATCTGCCTGCCTCAGCCTCCAGAGCTGCCGGGATTACATGCATGTGCCACCAATCTTGGCAGCACTTGCACTTTGTGGAGCTGTAAGTACATAAGCAGTGTTTAGAGATGGATGGTACAGAAGAATACAGATCTGTCAGTTAGTGGGGTTTTTTTTTTAAATCTTCCCTCCAACATTACCCAAAGGAAGGGAAGAAACTAACTTCATTTCACATGTTCTGACAATGAGTCCCATATCTAGCTCAGAGAAGCCCGGAACAGAAAAATAAACCTTCAAAAACTGTTTGCCTTGTCTGCTGAAAGTCACAATTTTTTTTTAAGAGAGAAGGACAGTGAGAGAGAGAGAGAGAGCCAGAATCAATTTTTATTGAGTTTTTCACATGGCTTTCATTGCTCTGACACTTAGTTGTATATGTGGGTGCTGGGGTTTGAACCCATGTACTTGCGCTTGCAGTGCTAGCGCCGTAACCGCAGAGCCATCGAGCCATCGCTCCAGCCCCGGAAAGTCACAATTTAACAGTTCCCTGGTTCATGCTTTTGAGGTGGGGGGCGAGGAAGGAAGCAGAAAGAAAAATTTAAAGTACCTACTGTGTATACTAGATAACCCCCTCTTAATCTTTTTTTTTCAGACTATGCAAATAGAAGCTCAGAGAAGTTGCAGTGTGCCTAAAAAACTATAACAGACTTAGTGCCAGAGACGAAATTCAACACCAGGCCGCTGGACTTCTAATACACCAAACGGCCTCTTCTATCAAGAATAAAAATTTAAACTGTCTTTTGAGATTTTTGTCATCTGGTCACCTAAGTAAGTATTACCAGTAGATGCCTTAACTCTTTACCAGATTGATCTCATCTCTCCTGGTCTCACACTATCTTGTTGTTTCTTCTAATTCTACCTTATTCTTCAAAAGTCCAGTTTAAATCTTTTCTACTCTTGTTAATAACCCTAATTAATTTTGCCCTCCTCTGAATGTTTACTTTGTTTATAATGGGCACCACGTAATCTAGCACTCTTTGTTACTTTGCTTTTTCCCTTAAATAGATCGTAATCTCCTTGAGGACCCGCCATCCTATACGTTTGGGGAGCGGCAAGCCTCCCAAATTTCCCCCAGAGCTGTAAATAGATATTTCTCGAATGGACAAAGATCTAAATTCAAAAGACAAATACTTTGTAAGTTAAAGTCAGCCCCAAATTCGCGTGTTTTACCCTTTGCGCAATCTACTGTGCACCAGTTAATCCAGATGGGGGAGAAAACACGAATCCACACTGCAGCTCTGCCACGTAACGCTCCCCGCCTGCTCCATCACGCCACGCCCAGCCTGCTGGTTGTCGATTGGGCGTGGCCCAGTTTAACGTGGACGATTGGGCGTGGCGTGCGTGGGTGAAGGCGTGGCGGAGAAGACGAACCTGCGCGTTGAGTCAAACTCGGTAGTTTCCGGTAACCCTCGACAACTTCCGGCAACGGTCGCCTTCTCGGCCGACCTACTTCGAGTATTTACGCTCTCTTTCGGGCTTTTCCGTCTTACTCCCGCCTGTGTCTCTACACTTCGGCTATTTCCGTGTCCCGCTCGGAGGTACTCGGCAATCGCTCGGCCTCCCCCATCCCCCGGTAACGGTCGCTGGTGAGTTTAAATGAGCCGGGGCTGGCCGGGCCGGAGCCGCTACGGGGGGGCCTGAGGCACTGCAGAAAGTGGGCCTGAGCCTCAAGGATGACGGTCCTGCAGGAACCCGTCCAGGTAATGGTAACCCCCTTCACTCGGGCTCGGCTCGCAGCCTCAATCAGGAAGCCGCGCACGGCCCCTCCGCGGCCTGGTGCGGCCTAGGCCTGGCTGCTTCTCCCGCCTCCCCTCCTGCGGGTCCTGGCCGTCTCCCCGCGGTTCCGAGGCCTTGCCCGCGTCCTAAGCCGTGTTACCTCGGGCCCTACGCTCCTTGTATCCCTGGTGTGAGCAGCGTTCGGCGGCGAAGCCCGCTTTTCCGTCGGAGCCCACGTCCGGCCGGCCGCTGCTGCGAGTCCGGGGGCCTGGTCTGGCTGGGGGCGAGAGGTGAGGGCCCGAAAACGCGCCGCGGGTGCTCCCTGGCCTGGAGGGTGTTTGGGAAGCGCGTTTGGACGGAGCTGGGAAGATCTTCATGATGGTGGGGCGAGTTTGCGAGGGCTTTTGTTGTTGTTCTGTTTCTGTTGCGTGCGAGAGGGTAGACAGAGTAGGTAGGATCGCTATTTTTAATACCGATTTCTATTTTGGTGACAGACATCGTAGCCCACGCTGTCTTTCTCGCTCAGTGAATTCTCACTGGACAGTGATGGTCTGAGAAGAAAAGTCAAAGGCGGGGGCGCCCGAGGTGCAAGGGAAGGGATGGAAAGGGCAAAGCTGGGTTTTCTCAGTACCTGGGATGGTGATCAGGAATGTTTCATTGTACACAAGGCGTGCAGGAAATTGGTTTTCCCATCATTTCACTGTCCTCCGCACACCGAGCTGTGCTTTGACACGGTGCTGTTACCAGGGAGGAAACCCTATTGCATTTTAAGCGTGCGATGCAGTGCCAAGCCATTTTCCCCTCTGCCATTTGGAGAAATTGAATCTTTTGTCCCTTGGTGATGGACCAGATCTGGAGAACCTTCATCCCACCGTGTGATCTTTGACTTGGTCAGAAGAGTTGACCTCTATCAGCTGCTGTCATTGAGACGCGGACTTTCCTTTGATGCTCTGAAGCAAATCGGTTTTAGAAATTCCTTCATATTGCCCTTGAGAGGCCTGTGATATCAAACAGTAAATATTTTAATACATCACTCATTCTGTGGTTCTTTAATTTTTCTTCATAGATGAAATACTGACTTTTCCTCGTTTGGTATCATCTCTAGCTCTTTTGTGTATAAGAGTTATTAGTGTTTGAACTAACATAATGCAGGATTGTATCTTAGGAAATTTACCTGTTCATAAGTTGTATCAGTTCTTCCAAAGCTATTCTTTCCATCCAAATTTTCTGTAATGGTACAGAGTTCCTGACAAGGTTTTTTGAGATCTGATTTGAAATTAAAAGGATAAGCCGATTACTTGCTTGGTACTCTTGTAATTTTATCTTTCTGGCCCTAAAAGGCATCTAAAGTGATAAAGTAGTTGCATTGATAGTATATAACCACAATTTAATAGTTACTTCAACCTGTATAAAAGCGTGGAACAGAATAGAACTATGTAGCTTATTCTAGATGGTACCCGTAAGGTTTTCTGTTTTATAAACAAGCCTTTTAAAAATCACTTTAATTTGTTTTAGAGCTCTTTAGATAGTGAAAAAGTAATTTTGACTTGGGATAAGATCTCCATGGATACCATCTAACATTGATTCAAAAAGTACCATAGTTTGGTTACTGTATGAAAAGTGTAATGTTAGGGAGGGGAGTAGGAAGAATAAGAACAGTATCCTTATGGATGAAAGTAATATAAACTAGAGTAGCAGTGTAGTAGGAAAGAAGTAGATAAATTTTAAGAAATATTTTAAAGGTAGGCATTCAAGAAATACTTTGAACATGTTGAGACATGGAACCTGATTTGATGTGAGGATGGGGTGGGTATCAAGAATGGCTGTGTGGTGGTGCACACCTATAATCCCAGTGACCCAGAAGGCTGAGGCAGGAGGATCACAAGTCTGAAACTAGCTTCAGAAATTTAGTGAGACCCTGCCTCAAAATAAAAAGGACTGGGATGCAACCTTTGGTTCAATCCTCAGTACTTAAGAGAAGAAAACGAAAAAAGAATGACTTCCTGGGTTTTGTTTGGTGGTGCCATTTAAGAAATTGAGAATCCTTTGGAGATGGGGGCAGATGTGAAGGGGGGCAATTAAAACTTCTGTTTTGAACAAATTAAATTATACCTGTTTGTGAGACTATCAGGTAGAAGTATGGAGGTATAACTCCTTATCAGGAAGATAAGAAAACTTAACAGGAAAAATTGAATAATGTTGCATGTCAGTATGTATTTGATTGTACAAATATAAAGGAATTCAGGTAAGAGATAATTTTTTAGGCCAGAAAAATGGGAAAGACTTCTTAAAGGAGCAGAATTTAAAGGTCAAGAATTTAAGAGTTCAGATGGATAGAGAAGCATGGAATGGCATGAGCAGAAGTCCGAGGATTATAAGGTTGTTTAGGGAGAACAGCAAACTATTGTAACCTTGTCTAGAATGGGAACTGAGAACAAGAAGGGGAAGGTTTTAGTAGCTAGGTAAAAGCAGGTTATGAGGGACATAACATCCAGGCTGAAAATTTTAGATTTGAAGCAAGAAAATTTTTGAGTAGAAGAATTATGTAATGAAAACAATACTTTAGGAATGTTAATCTACTGCTATTGGTAAGGAAGAAAGAGACAAGAATTAGAGAGAGAGATGCAAATTAGTAGAAGAATTTTGTACTGTTGACATTTTGGGCAAGCTAATGCTTGGGGAAGGGGGATGGAGTGGGAGTGTGTACATTGTAGGGTGTTAATGTATAATATGGAAAGTTGACAATGGTATTTTGGACTTTTTTTGTTTTGCTTATAACTTCTAATATGCTCTGAAACATATTACTCATTGCTATTTATTTATTTAATTTTAAAGAGGGAAAGAAAGAGGGAATCAATTTTATTTTTTTCATATGTTTTTTTTCCCCCCAGCACTTAATTTTATATGTGGTGCTGGGATTCAAACCCGGGTCCGCGAGCACATCAGGCAAGCATTCTACCACTGAGCCACTCTCTAGCCCCTACTCATTGTTTTTATGGTCATTTAAAAACCAGCTATTTGGGCTGGAGTGGTGGCTCAGCAGTTGGAACACTTGCCTGGCATTTGTGAGGACCTGGGTTTGAATCCCAGCACCACATACACCACTAAGTGTCAGAAAAACAAAGGCCAGATGAGAAAAATTTTTTTTAAAAAAATGGTTCTCTCTTTATCTCTCTTAAAATAAATAAATAAAAATCAGCCATTTTCTTTTTTTGACAAAAACAACAAAACAATTTATAGTAGGTACATTTAAGTCTGAGTACAATTTGCAGATATTTATTTACATTTCAAATAACATTTCATGTTTAAGAATAGCAAGTAAGGCATTTTGCAACTTTATGCTGTTTATCTTTTAAATTAATGGAACCAAGGGGTTGGAGAGGTGGCTCAATGGTAGAGCGCTTGCTAGGCCTTCGTGAGGTCCAGGTTTGATCCCCAGCACTGCATACACAAATAAACAAACAAACAAACAAACAAACAAAAATTAATTTTCTGTCTCTCTCTTTAAAAAAAATTAATGGAACCAAGGACTGAGCCATTAATTTAGTCAGTGAAATGTCTGAAACATCTTGGGAATGGGGGGAGGGAAAGAATGTTGCTCTGTTTGGCTTCATAACTTTGTTTTAGCAGTGTTTCGTACATCTGGCTTTAATTTGTAGAACTCTAGAGGTGATGCACTAAGCACTGTTCTTTTAGGGGGAGGCCTACACCATCCATCGGTCAGAGGTGGATGAATACCCAGGAGATGATTTTAGCTCTGCTTAATCATCAGCTACTAATTTGTCTCACTAATACGTTCCCTACCCCATCCCCCCAGGAGAGACACCATCACTCCAGAATTTAGAGGTGATTGTTCAGAGTAGAGATGGAATTTATAGGTGGAGTTCTGTAAGTGACAAGTTTAACTTCTTGATTTGTAGAAGTTTAAGTTGGCTGACTTCACTATCATTTTCTCATGCTTTTAAAAATTGTTACTAAAGGACTGAATGTAGTGCAGGCCTTTAATCTCAGCAAGGCTGAAGCCAGCCTTAGCAACTTAATGAGACCCTGTTGCAAAATAAAAAGGGCTGAGGATATAGGCTCTGTGGTAGAGTGTCCCTGAATTCATTCTGCAGTATCATCAAAGGAAAAAAATAAATACAAGAATTGGTAAGGAATGATGTTCTGAGCAAAGCTTGTTTGTTTTTTTTTTGTTTTTGTTTTTGTTTTTTTTTTGTTTTTGAGAGAATCAAATTTTTTTAATCTGGCCATTTGGCCATTGTTTCTCAAAGCTTTATTTTTAACTCAGAAAAGATGACTGTTGAATGTCATACTTTATTCTCCTTCATTTCTTTAACTTTGAAAAGTCAAAAAAATTAGAGTTCTAGGACTTTATAGCTTTAACATATATATGAGTCAAATTTTCCTGTTGATCGATAGTAGTACTAAAGTGAATCTCTTGGGTCTTATAATTGGCTTGTATATTATAAAAAAAGCCAATTATAGCAACTAGGCTACAGAAATTATGTTATATAATAGAAATTGTAAATTATATTGAATTTATGTTGAGAGATTGGAAAGGAAAAGATTTTTTCTTTTTTCTTTTTTGGTATCAGGAATTGAGTCCAAAGGCACATAAACACTGAGCCACATCTCTAGCCCTTTTTTTTTTTTTTTTAAACCTTTGAGACAGGGTCTTGCTAAGTTGCTTAGAGACTCACTAAGTTACTGAGGCTGGCTTTGAACTCCTCCTGTCTCAGACTCCCAAGCAGCTGGGTCTATAGGTGTGTACCACACACCCAGCAGGAAAAGATTTAAGTGCCAAATGTATGCCTGTCAGTATATTGGAGCACCATAATGTATCATCTCATATAATCCACACAACAGCTCCTAGATACAAGGCTGTATTTTTCAGATGAGGAAATTGAGGCTGAGAAAATTCAATATTTCCATCAAAATCATGCTACTACAAGTGATGGCATACAAATTTGAGCACAGGTCTCAAATCATTTTCTTTCACATTAAACAAAATTAAACAACTAGGTTCATAGGAAATCCCTAGATTTCGTAAAGGAGTAATTAGGTAGTTAATTATTTGTGTTTCAGAGTACTTCTATTTATAACTGACTTTCAATACAGACTCCCAGAGATCTTTAGTTATTGGGTATCAAGGAATACAGAGAAAATTAAAGCTAAGACTAACATACAAGAATGCCAACAATGAGAGGACTGCAAGAAGTTTAGGATCATTTGTTTATTCATTCAAACATATATCTACTTAACACCTGCTTTAAAACACGTAATAGATTGTGAAGAATAATGGCAAAGAGAAATGGAGTCCCCACCTTCCTGGAGTTTATAATAGTGATGACGATACTACTCAAATGTTCTTCCTCAATTAATGTAAAATTAAAACAAGAAGCTTGCAAAGGAAAAATTCTTTGGTGCTATTAAAGTGTTTAATAAAGATACCCAATTACATCTTGGAGTTTCAGAAAGCCCGGAGAAAAATATGTAAAGGATGCCTGGAATTTGAATCTTTTGGAGGAAGGGAAGAGAATGCTAGGTGAATTGCATGGTATAGAACACTGTAACAGGAGAATAACTTGGTGGATTTGAGGAGCTGAAAAGAAGGCTGTTGTGCTAAGAGAACATAAGAGAATATAACAAAAGATGAACTGGTTGGAAGCAGGGCGCAGTGGCATGTAACTATATCCCAGCCACTTGGGAGGCTGAGGCAGGAGTGCCATAAGTTTGAAGCCAGCCTGGGCAACTTAGCAAGACCCTGTCTGAAGAATAAAAAGGACTGGAGTTGTAGCTCAGTGGTGGAAGGAACACTTACCTAGGAGGAGGCAAGGAGGCCCTGGGTTCCAATTCCCAATACTGCCAAAATCAAAACTGGTGAATTAAGCACAAACTGCTACAATACTGTCAAGTTTAGTGGCTTTGGTTTTTATAATAAGAGCAATGAGAAGCCACTGAAGGATTTTAACTAAGGGAATAAAATGATCAGGTCTAATTTGTGAAGAAGTCACAGGGAGGGGCTGGAACAGTGGCTCAGCGGTTACAGCACTTGCCCGGCATGCACTAGTACAGGAGTTCAAACTCCAGTTCCACATATATAACGAAGTGGCAGAGCAATGAAAGCCACGTGAAAAACTAAATAAAATTGATTGTCTCTTTCTTTCTCTCACTGTCCCTCTCAAAAAAAAAAAAAAAAAAAAGTCACAGAGAGAGAATGTATCATAGGATAGAAAAGAATTGAGAGAGCCAAGTAAGACATTGTTAAAATGATCCAGGCAAAATATGGTCTGCCCTACAAATGTTTATTGAGTGTCTTCCTTTCATTAGTACTGTAGTGGCTTAATTTAAGTGAGTGTAATTTTATAAAGTACTTATGTGTGTATGTAGTTCCAGAACCCTAGGCTATAAGGGTCTAAAAGATCAGATCTGTTTCTTTGGGGAAATTATAATTTAGTGAAGTACTAAGCTAGACTTTCACATGCCTGTCTTCAAAGTAGGTGTTCTAGTCTTTATTTTACAGGTGATTAAAGCTCAAAATTGTCTTGGTTATCTTGATTAGCAGATGTCAGAAGAATCCTCTTTATCTGACTAGATTGGACTATGGAGGTCATATTAGTACTAGAAAGAAAGAAAAGAAAAAAGAAATAATTGCTCAAATTAGATTTGAATACCCTTTAGCCTACTGTTTTCTGAGTGACATTTTTCAGGTTGTTATGCAATCCTTGAAAATGTTGAAATTCTCTGAGAACACCTTTTATTTATCACATTACTTTATTTATTTATTTTTTGTTTTGGTATTGAGAATTGAAACCAGGGTTACTTTTACCGTTGAGCTATATCCCCAGCTGTTACTAAATTTTCTATTTTGAGACCGGGTCTTGTTACGTTGCTGAAGCTGACCTGAAACCTGTGATTTTGTAGCCTCGAACTTGACGTCTCCTAGTGTTGGCAGCAGCAGTGCTTCTTTAAAACTAACACTTTGGGGCTAGAGCAATTGTTCAGCAGTTGGAGCACTTGCCTGGCATGCACAAGAACCTGGATTCGAATCCCAGCACCACATACATAACTAAGTGTTGGAGAATCAAAGGCCAGATGAAAAAGTAAATAAAGTTGATTCTTTCTATTAAAAAAAAAAATATTGGCCAGGCATGGTGGTACATGCCTCTCATCCCAGTGGTTCAGGAGGCTAAGGCAGGAGGATCCCCCAATTCAAAGTTAACCTCAGCAACTTAGCAAGGCCTAAATAACTTAGCAAGATTCTTTCTCAAAATAAAAAGGGCTAGGAATGTGGCTCAGTGGTTAAGTGCCCCTAGGTTCAATCCCAGTACCAGAAAGCAAAAACAAAAACGTACTAACACTATAGTAGTCTCTAAAAGAGAACAGATCTTTTAAAGTTGGTAAGTTGACCATTTCTCTCTCTCTTTTTTTCGTACTTGGGGTTAAACCCAGGAGCACTTAACAACTGAGCCATACCCCCAGTCCTTTTTATTTTTTGAGATAGGGCCTTATAAAGTTGCCAAAGCTGACCTGGAACTTGTAATTTCCCTGCCTCAGCCTCCTGTGTCACTGGGATTACAGTTATCTACCACCATACCCAGCTCCTTTCCTTAAAATATTTAAATTTAATTCCACAAATATTTATTGAGTACCTATTATTTATAGTAGGTAATATATCTGGCTTCTGTCGCTTAGACTAGATTTTCATCTTGTATTAAATGTATACTGAACCCCAAATTTATACTATACCTCTAAGACAATGCAGATTTTCAGTATGTGAAAATTTTTCAGTATATATGCTTTTATCTGGGGAAGAGGGCCATAGCTTTCATAAGTTTTTCAGAAAAGTATACTATAAAAGGGAGAACTACTTTTCTAGAATGATTGTAGAATGATTCTGAACCCTGAATGCTTATTTATTACCAGTAGAAAGCTAATGTTAATCCAAACATAACCCCAGGCTGCATGAATTATGTTATGATTCATTAGTTTTAGGATAGATAGAACATCATCTAAGTTGAGACTGGTCTAGATATGAGTACTCTAAAAGGTACTTAATGAGCTAGAAACTGTTCATTGCTGTATAACTAGAGTCTGGAAAGTGTCTGGCCATGTAGTAGGCACTCAGGAAATATTTACTGCATGAGTACTAGAGCCCTCCAATTTAGAAAAGGTAAAGAACAACAACCCTCCAACCCCAACCGTCAACTTTATTTTTCATGGTAAATTAATCCAGAATCAGTTGTTTATTTTTTAATCTGTACTGTTTTTTCATTTTTTGCTTTTTTTTTCTTTTGTTATTGGGAATTGAGCCCAGGGGTACTCAATCACTGAGCTACATTCCCAGTCCCCCACCCTCTTATTTTCAATTTTGAGATAGGGTCTGGCCAAGTTACCTAGATCTTTGCAAAATTGCTGAGGCTGGCTTTGAACTTGCAGTCCTTCTGCCTCAGCCTTCCAACTGACTGAGATTATGGGCATGTACCATTTACCCAGTAGTTAAAAAGAAATTCCTAATCATAGTATGCATATATACATTATGATTATGTATATATACATACCCATGTAGTCTAATTAGCTAAGTATGTTAATATCCACCACAGGCAAATCTATGAGAAGTGAAGGATTAGAATACTTGCCAACATTATATGGTAGTTATCAGCAGCAAATATATATATATTTTTTTTAAACAGGGACAGTGAGAGAGAGAGAGAATCGATTTTATTTGGTTTTTTTCATGTGGCTTTCGTTGCTATGATACTTCATGGTATATGTGGTGCTGGGGTTCAGACCCGCATCCTCACACATCCCAGGCAAGTGCCGTAATCGCCAAGCCACCACACCAGCCCCTATCAGCAGGAAATATGATGGAACATTTTATTGGGGATTCTGGTTGTTTCATCACGGCTTGTATTTGGTACATTTTTTAATTCGTGTGGCTTTAATTGGGGAAAAATCACATAGCAATCTAACAAATCTTCCTAATAGGTCTTTATTTGTATTTAGTGGCCTTCTTATTTCTTTTCATTTTTACCCCCTCATCCCAGCTTTACTTTCTGAGTAATAGAGAGAATCCTCTAATTACTAATGAGTGCTTTTTATTGTAGTATGGTATTTCAGTTGTATAAATACAATTCTGTGAAACTGAAGAACATTATGGAATTTATTTGTGTAGAGGTATTCTAGGACAAGCATATATGACTACTGGCAGAGAACTGAAATATGGCAAAATGACTATTGTAGGGACTGCTTTGTCTTCTGGAAACTGAGTGGAACTGTTGGGATAACAGCCTTTTTGGCAAAATCAATCTTTTGAATAGAGTCCTTAAGTATCTTGAAATTCTAGTATTTCTATGATTTATAATAATCTAGAAACTATCTCATGTTTTTATGAACATTGTCAGAATCCTCTTACAGGATATACCTGCTGCTTTGGAAAATGCCGGGGAAAGTGAAATGAAATTTAATACTAAATTTAGGATTAAAGGGAAATTTCTTTCTAGGAGATAGAATTTCTATTTTATTTTATTTTGGTACCATGGATCGAGCCCAGGGACATTTAACCTCTAAGCCACATCCACAGTCTTTTTTTTTTTCCCCCATGAGACAGGGTCTCACTAAATTGCTTTGGGCCTCACTAAAAATTGCAGAGGCTGGCTTCGAACTTGCAATCCTCCTAATTTGGTGGATTGTAGTAGGAGATGGTATTCCTGATCAATTTCCATTGATAAATAGAATATGGTTAGGACCAAAAAGATACATGAAAGCCTACAAACAAGAGGCCTTTGAACTTAAGTAGTTCAAGCCTTTCTTTTATTTATTTATTTATTTATTTATTAATTATTGGTACTAGGGATTGAACCCAGGGGCAATCAACCTCTGAGCCTCATCCTCAGCCCTTTTTAATTTTTATTTTGAGACATGGTCTCACTAACTTAGGGTCGCAGCTTCTCAAGTTGTTGGGATTACAGATACATGTCACCACACCTGGCTCTTTTCTTCTTCCCCCTGCCCCCAAAGAGAGAACGAGAGAACCAACTTTATTTAGTTTTTCATCTGGTTTTTCCTTGCTCCAACACTTAGTTCTATATCTGGTGTTGGGGTTTGAACCTGGGTCCTTGTACATGCCAGGCAAGTACGATACGACGGAGCCACTGCCCCAGCCCATCCTTTTATTTTTAAAAGAATTTTATCATCATCATTATTATTAGTGTGTGTGTGTGTATGTGTATATGTATGTATGTATGTGTGTATATGATTGAACCCAGGACCTCATACATGTTAGGCAAGTACTCTACTACAGAGCTCAGCTCCAGCCTGATGAGCCATCTGTTTTTTAAGTTAGGGGCTGGAGCGGTGACTCAGCGGTTATGGTGCTTGCCTGGCATGCACAAGTATGCAAGTTCAAACCCCACCACCATGTACACAACTAAGTCTGAGCAACAAAGGCCACATGAAAAACTAAATAAAATTCTCTCTCGCTCTCTCTGTCCCTCTCTCTTTAAAAAATAAAAATTAATTGGACACCAATAAAAAGTGGGAAAAAATTAGGTGGAGGCTTTTAGTCCATCTGATTAGTAAATATTTTATTTTGGTACCAGAGATTGAGTCCAGGGGCACCTAACCTCTGAGCCACATCCACAGCCTTTTTTTTTTCTTTCAAGAGAGATGGGGACAGTGAGGAAGAATCAGTTTTATTTTTTTATGTGGCTTTCCTTGCTCTGACACTTCATTTCGTATGTGGTGCTGGGGTTCACACCCATGTCTTCATGCACACCAGGCAAGCAGCATAACCCCTGAGCCACTGCTCCAGCCCCTTAATGTTTTATCTTTTTTTTTTTTTTTTTTTTTTTAAGAAGGACAGTGAGAGAGACAGAGAAAGAAACAACTTTATTCAGTTTTTTCACATGGCTTTAGTTGCTCCGACACTTAGTTGTGTACATGGTGCTGGGGTTTGAACTCGGGTCCTTGTGCTTGCCAGGCAAGCGCCGAAACCGCTGAGCCACCGCTCCAGCCCTAATGTTTTATCTTGAGACAGGTTCTCACTAAGTTGCTTAGGGCCTTGCTAAGTTGCTGAAGCTGTCGAACTTGCGATCCCCCTGCCTCAGCCTCCCAAGTAGCTGGGATTACAGGTTTGAGCCACCAAGATCAGATCCGATTAGTGAAAAAAAAAAAAAAGAAGAAGAAGTTTGACAATACATAGTATAGACAAGGCTGTGGAGTAATAGAAACTCATATATTTTTAGTTGGTATGTAAATTAATTAATGTTACCTCATAAAGATGGGCATATTCAATAATCCAGTAATTTTATTCCTAAGTATATATCCTATTTTGGAGAGGTTTTTAAACATGCCCTCCAAGAAATGGGTACAAGCACTATTATAATTGTATAAAAACAAAAACCCCTCTAGAAATAACCCAGATAGCCACATAAAACATTTTGTTATATTTAGACAATGGAAGTATTATTTATTCAGCAATGAAAGTGAACAAACTCCAGCCACATACATCATCAGGCATCAGTTTTTAAAACAAAATATTGTGTTTTAAAAGCAAGTCACAGGGGCTGGAGCTGTGGCTCAGAGGTTGTGGTGTTTGCCTGGTATGCACAAGGACCTGGGTTTGAACCCCAGCACCACATACACAACTAAGTGTCAAACAATGAAAATCAGATAAAAAAGTTAAGTAAAATTGATTGTTTTTTTTTCTCTCTCTCTCTGTCCCACTCTCTCTTAAAAAGTAAAAAAAAAAGCAAGTCACAGCAGAATACATATGGTGGGGTTATATTTATTTAAAGTTAAAAACGGAAAACTGGGCTGGAGTGGTGGCTTGGCAGTTATGGCACTTGCCTGGCAAGCACGAGGACGTGAGTTCAAACCCCAGCCCCACTACACAATGAAGTCTCGGAGCAACGAAAGCCACATGGAAAAAAAAAGAAAAGCTAAATAAAAATTGTTTCTCTCGGGGCTGGAGCAGTGGCTCTGCGGTTACAGCACTTGCCTGAGTACACAGGTTCATACCCCAACACCCACATACACAACTAAGTGTCAGAGCAATGAAGGTCATGTGAAAAACTCAATAAAAATTGATTTTCTCTCTCTCCGTCTCCCTTTCTCCCTCTCTCACTGTCCTTCTCTTAAAAAAAAAAAAAACGGAAAACTTATTATTATAAATGGATGATATGCACAAATGTATCAAATTATGAAGAAGTCCAGAAGGAAGATCAACAAAATTCGGGGTTCAGGGTAGTAGTTTCCTATTTAAGGCAGGAAGAAGTTGTGTTAATGACATGCTAGAGGAGCCCATAGGGCTTTGAAGATAGTGCTGATACTTTATTTCTTGAGCTGGGTGATTAGTACATGGGCCTAAGTATTTTTGATTATTGTTAGCTTAAAATGTCCTATCTCATATATACTTTATGTGTTGTTTTATGACTCCAAAAAAGAAAGCATGGGGCTGGAGTGGTGGCTCAGTGGTAGAGGACTTGCCTGGCATGTGCTAGACTTGGGTTCGAACCCCACCCAGCACCACATACACAACTAAGTGTCAGAAAAACAAAAGCCAGAGGAAAAAATATTAACACACACACACTCTCTCTCTCTCACAAAAGAAGGAAAGTATAATTCAAATGAATTAAAGGTTAATCCTATAACTTTTACTCATTTACATTCCAGTGTACTTCCTGGAGTGGCTGAAAATTGGGTAGCATTTAAGAAATAGGTGGGGAGGTTCTGTGGGAGGGTGACATAAATTTGAATGTTTCCTTCTTGTGTACCGTGAAGTGTTTGAAAACCATTGCTGTTACAAGCATGTAATTTTGTAGGGCAGGTAGACCTGTAAACAGACACCTGTAATATAATATGAGTGTTCAACCAGAAGAAGTCAATGAAAAACAGAAATGGCTAGAGATTAGCCAGGAAAGCTTTATGGAGTACATGTTATTTAAGCTACATCTGTAGAAAGCATTAGGGAAGGTTGGTGAAGGAAAAGGATATATAAAGGCACATAAAACTAAAAGTCTTTCTGGATTCAGTGAGTAAATGCAGATGTTAGGAGCCATACTGTAACCTAGCACACTGTGGACTTTGCTCTGTGGGCATTTGGTGTTTTATCACTTAAATTAAGGATATTTATGTTCAAAGCTCTGTGCGAGGAGTAACTGAAACTCTCTATGTATGTATATTTTTATGTTCTTTTTCTTCCACTTGCAGGCTGCTATATGGCAAGCACTAAACCACTATGCTTACCGAGATGCAGTATTCCTCGCAGAGCGACTATATGCAGAAGGTGTGTAAATTTTCGTTTGTATATGACTATTTCCATCATTTTTATGACTAAAGATTGTTGGTATTGCCTTCCTGTTTTTTCTTTATAATTGACCACTAGTTCATGAAAACTGTACCTTGTATCTGTGTGGATCCCTTTATGATTAATAATCATAGAGTCGATTCAGGTTTATAGTCTGGTGTACTTAATCATTTACCAATCTTTAGGATTTCTTTCTCTAGATTTGTTTTTTAATTAGATCAGAGTCTATGTTCTGTAGCTAAGAATATAGGTTTAGAATCAATTACTATAGTACAAATCTTGATCCTGTCACTTAAATACGCAGTTCTTTTGCCTCAGGCAAGTTATATAATGTCTGAGCATTTCTGGTTTTTCATTTTTAAAGTAAATATCATAAATACAGAATTATGGAATTCAAAAAGTAAACAAGATATAAAGTACTTGGCACAGCCATTTAACATGGTAATAAATTGTCAATAAACATTTTTGGTAATGTGTATTATGTTTCTCATTAAATTATTATTATTCTTTTTCTAAGATGCTCACATAAGTAACTATGTGTGGCTTTTTTTCTTTTGTGTTATTTTATAAGGCTATATACTTTAAGATGGAATTTACAAGTCAAGAGCATTCTCAGAGCCTGGTTACCTTTAACCTAGCTGTTAACCCAACAGACAGAGGTATAATAATCTGAGGAGTTACAGCAGTATAAGAATACAACTTCCTTCATAGTCCTATCAGTATCAGACTTGGCCATTTTAATGTGTTTTTGCTTACTTGAGAAACGTGAGGTATTTTGGTTTATGGGGATTTTTTTGTTGTTGTTTTGCGATGGGATCCTACTCTATTGCTCTGGCTGGCCGCAAACTAGTGATTCTCCTATCTCAGCCTCCGAACTGAGATACAGCATGCAGCACCACATCTAGCTTGCCTTACGTTTTTATTAGAAGTAGGGATTTGGGGCATTTTCGCAAGTGTTTATTTTAGATTTACATCCATTTCTGTGAGCTATTTCTGTTTATTCCACATATATTCCAGATTGTTGCTTTTTAATATTAATTCTATTTATTTTTATTCTGATATTTAACATTTTTATTTATGTGAACTCAGTCAGCTTAACATCTGTAATTTCTCCTATTGCTTCAGTTGCTACAAAATCATCACTCAATACGTGGTTCTTGGTATGTTAAAATTTTGTAAAAGCATTTATAATTGTATATTAAGGTAAGAGCCAAAGGTTCTTTTATTTTACATTATTACTTAATTTATTAAGTAATGAATCCAATACAATATCTTACTTGGTTTTATATTAAAATTTTTAAAGTGTTTGGCTCTAGGAGCTGGAGAGATGGCTTGGGGGTAGAGTGCTTACCTAGCATGCACTTGGACCTGGGTTTGAATACCATACCAAATTACGTGTCAGAAAAACAAAAAACAGGGTCTGGAGCTGAGGCACAGCGGTTATGGCTATTGCCTGGCATGCGCAAGTGCTCGGGTTCAGACCCCAGCACCACAGGCACTGCCACATGTCCAAGCAATGAAAGCCACATGAAAAACTGAATAAAAATTGATTCTTTCTCTCTCTCTCTCACTGTCCCTCTAAAACATACACACACACCGCACGCATGCGCGCGCACACACAAAGGAAAAACTAAATAAGAATTGACACACACCCTCTCTCTCTTTCTGTCCCTCTCTCCCTCCTCTCGTTCCTCTCTTTAAAAAAAAAAAAAAAAAAGTTTGGCTCTGCCACCAGAATCTCTCCTCTGTTCCATTAGTTATTTTTCTTTCTTTTTATATTTTAATAGGGGAAGGGTCAGTTATAGGGAATTGAATCCAGGAGCATTCTACCTCTGAGTAACATCATATCCCTAACTCTTTTATTTTGATACAGGGAGTTGCTAACTTGCCCAGTCTGGCTTTGAACTTGTGATCCCCCTGCCTCTGCCTTTCGAGTAGTTGGGATTCAGATGTGCCACTGGGCCCATTTAATTTTCTGTAACTCAATGTTATCATTTTATAATTAACACTTTATATTGTCTTTTGATATTAATAAAACACACCTCCCATCATTGCTTTTTTGTTCTTTCAAATTCATTTTTTTGTTTGTTTTTAAAGAGAAAGGGAAAATGAGAGAAAGAGAATCAGTTTTATTTAGGTGGCTTCCATTGCACCATCACTTCGTTGTGTACATGGTGCTGGGGTTCAAACCCACATCCTCCTGCATGCCAGGCAAGCACTGTAGCTGCTGAGCCACCGCTCCAGCCACCTCAGACCTCAGATTCATCCTTTGATGAGAAATGTTTTCGCTTTTTAAAAAAAAAAAATAATTTTTTCATGTGCATTTCATTTGAAATTACACAAAGGCACTTGGAGATATAGTTAAGTGGTAGAGTGTGTGCCTGGCATGTGCAAGGGCCCTAGGCTCAAATCTCATTGCTGAAAAAAAGAAAAGAAAAAGAATGTGTGGCCAAAATTACGCAAAGTTTTTGATTGGTGCTGGCCCTGTAACCTTATCAATGTATAAATTAATTTAGGAATTATTGACATCTCTACTTTATATACACATACATGTATGTGGTATATTGTATGGCTACATATATATATACACACACACATACATGTACATATACAGACCAGAAACTGCCATCTTTTTTTTTTTTAACAGAGAGAGAGAGAATCAATTTTATTTAGTTTTTCATGTGACTTTCATTGCTCCGACACTTTGTTGTGTTCGTGGTGCCGAGGTTCGAAGGAGTAAGTGTGAGGCAAGAACCATAACTGCTGAACTACTACTCTGTCCCCTTGTGTGGTTTTTTTTTTTTTTTTTTTAAATAAAGACAGGGACAGTGAGAGAGACAGGGAAAGAGAGAAATAACTTTATTTAGTTTTTCACATGGCCTTAGTTGCTCCAACACTCATTTGTGTACGGGATGCTGGGGTTTGAACCCGGGTCCTCCAACTTGCCAGGCAAGCGCCAAAACCACTGAGCCACCGCTCCAGCCCCCCCTTGTGTTTGTTTTTGAGATACTGGGGGTTGAACCCAGGCCAGGGCCATGCACATGCTACGCAAACACTCTTATCACTGAGCTACATTTCCCAGCCTCTTTAATTTCCTTTTGAAACAGTCTCACCAAGTTGCCAAGTCTTCAGTCCCACCATCTTTTTATTTGTGTATTGAATTCAGTTTTTCTACTTTTTGTAAAAGTTTCCATGAGATTACTTGCCAAGAGTTTTTATTTTATGTTTGCAGATGAGCTTAACTTTTATATGCTTTGTGTGCTCCTTCATGAATTGATACTTGAACCTTTCTGCTACATATTAGGATTTTTTCTAGTAGTAAGTGCTCAGTAACTATACTGCAAACATAAAGAAGGTAGCTATGAGGGGTTTGCAAGGCATTTGTCACAAATGGAGAAGAGGTAAGAATATTAAGAATGTAGGCAAGATGTGGATCAAGAGAAAGAAGTTAAGACAGAGGTGTTTGATAAATAAGAACAGAGAGGTCAGGGCACCAGAGTTTCCATGAGGTTGAATTGGGAGATGTATGAGAATAATGTTGAAAAGGAAGATCATAAGCCACATCCAGAATTCTTTTATTAATAAAGCAGAGTATCCTGAGTTCTGTAGTTGAGTTATGAAGAGAAGGTGTGAACTTCAGGAGCAGGGGTTTCACAAAAAGACAGGAGTAAAGCTTGGGTAAAGCCTTGAAAAGTAAGGTGAAACCACCTTATCTTGACTCTGAGGTAACTAGGATATGAGAAAATTGGCTTTTGAGAGTGTAGTGAGGTCCATGGCTGAGAATGGGAGTTAGTGAGGACAGTGGGGAGGGTCTGTGCACCAGGAGTTTGAGATCCCAATGAAAAGATTGAGAATGGTTTAAAGGAAAGAGTGGTTTAGAAAGAAGATAGATTACCTCTTTGCTTCATTATGAAAAAACAAGGTTTATCATGTGATCTCTTTAAATATATTTTTGTCAGCCGCTGGCCAGGGGTGGCAGGTGCTAAGACAAGAGGATTCCAAGTTTAAAGGTCATCTTCAGCAACTTAGTGAGGCCCTAAGCAAACTTAGTGAGACCCTGTCCCAAAATAAAAAAACAAAAAGGACTGGGGATGTAACTCAGTGGTTAAATGCCTCTGGGTTAAATCTCCAGAATTAAAAATAAAATTTATATATGTGTGTGTGTGTATTTTTCATCAGTACCAAGGCAACCCATGATTTGCTGTGTTATTTTCTTTTTTGAATTTGTTTATTGGAGAGTAGGCAGGGCTGGGGATGTAGTTCAGTGGTACAGCACTTGCCTAGAATGTGGGAGATCTTGGATTTGATCCCTAGCAGTTTCAATTTTTGTTGCAGTTAGGCTCCAAAAAATTGAATTGAATTCATTTAGAATTCTGTTGGTCACATTTTCCCATAGAATTAGTAGCAGGATTCCTAGATTAGTCCACATAAAGCTGTAACCCACATGCTGTGTGTGCATGATAAAGTACTTGACACTTGGGAAGCTGCTCAGTATTTGTTAGTATTTCTCAATATAGGACCTAACAACTTCATTTCACTGTATTTTTACAAAGGAAATTTTGAGAATTTTAGTGCAGTGAGAACAGATATCCTAGCTCAATAAAAATAATAATTCTATCATTTATTGACTTCTGACTATATAGTAGGTGATCTGAGTACTTAATATCATTTTCTTATTTAATCTTCAATAATCCTGTAAAGTGGAGATTGCTATTGCCTTTTTTTAGGTGAAGAAACTTGTACACAGGCAGTAATTGGTAATTGTTTTTTTGTGATTCTACTTTATCAAGAGTAGCAAATACTTGGCAGTCCTCTGATTTGCAACCATAGTAGACATCACTAGTTCACCACAGCACTCATTCCACTGAATCAGCATCTACATTCCTGTCAACAGTGTCATTGGCTGACAATATCAGTTTATGAGAACTGATAGGCTGCATGTAACCTCTTTGCCCAGTGACCTCCTGTGCTTCTAGTGATAACTCCTGTGCTTTGGGAAAAACATCCAACAAGGCATGAGGCTAAAGAACTTGATGGGTAGAATCTTTTGTAAGTTAAATTTTTGAAATGTTTTCTTTTTTTTTTCTTTCTTTTTTTTTTTTTTAAGAGAGAGGGACAGTGAGAGAGACAGAGAAAGAGAGGAACAACTTTATTTAGTTTTCTACATGGCTTTAGTTGCTCCAACACTCAGTTGTGTACGTGGTGCTGGGGTTTGAACCCGGGTTCTCGTGCTTGCCAGGCAAGCGCCGAAACCGCTGAGCCACCACTCCAGCCCCTTGAAATATTTTCTCAGTTTTACTAGTTCCTTGTCACCCATTTGTCTTTCTCCTAAGAGGTTTATGTCCTGCCTTCAACTGTGGTGTAAGAGAGAATCTGAACTTATGCTCATTAACCATTTGACCTTTGGCAAGAAGAGGTATTTTGAGCCTAAGTTTCCTTATCTTTGAGAAGCAAAAATATCTATTGAACAAAATAATTTTAAAGACCCTATATATAATTTACTATAGTTTCTGGCACATAGGAAGTCACTTACAGGTTCCTTCTCTCCCCTATCATATCCTAATACAGTGAGTTTTTAGATTTTTTACTCTTATTATGCATGATGCACTTCATTTTTTGGTTTTTTTTTGTTTTGTTTTGTTTGTGTGTGAGAGTGTGTGTTTTCATTGGTTTCTTGTCATTGTTTGTGGAGCTGGGGATCAAATCCAGGTCCTTGCACATGCTGGGCAAGTTCTTTACCATAGAGCTACACATGTAGCCCCTGAGATCCACACACCCTCCTAAGTTCCACCTCTACACTGGAGATTGAGCCCAGGATCACTCTACCACTGAGCTATATTAGTTTTCACTTTGAAACAGGGTCTCACGAAGTTGCCCAGGCTGGTTGAACTTGGAATCCTCCTGCCTCAGCCTCCTGAATGACTGACATTATAGACGCATACCACCTCATTTGGCTACCCTGAAAAATTTGGGCACTATCCTGACACTCAAAAAGTTTGAGATTTGGGGGACTGGGGAGGTGGCTCAATTAAAAGAGTACTTGCCTGGCGTGCACAAAGACCTGGGTTTGATCCCCCAGCTCCACATACACAACCAAATCTCAGAGAAACAAAAACTAGATGAACAAATAAAATTTAAAAATAAATCAACTTGCTGGGGATGTAGCTCAGAGCTCCCCTAGGTTCAATCCCCAGTACCAGAAAAAAGTTTCAGAGTTTGGAAAATTTTGGATTTTCAGATCAGAGACACTAAATCAGTGAAGTCTATGTAAATTTTCCAAAATCCAAGAAACTCAAATATAAGAAACTTCTGGTCCCAAACATTTTGGACACAGTGTGTTCAACCTGTATACTTAGGGCTGAATACAGCAGGTCTTGGAATATATTCCATTCAGATAAGAGGGGACTACTGTAATGGTATAAGAATTTAAAAGATAATCAGAGAAAAACATATATAACAAAATCATAGATCCAAAGTTTTGTGCCCTTAAATACATACAAAATCCACATTTATGATAGAGCACCCAGCAGTGTGCTCTAACCTCTAAGGAGTTCCCTATAATATTTGATTTTATCAAGGCTAGGTCAAAAACATTCACCATAACAATTTTTAGGTCTTAAAAGAACTGGTCCATTTATTTAAAAAGTATTCATTCATATTATTAATCATGAAGAAAGGTGTCTATTTAGTTTAAAAGCACTGAAAAATTAATTCTCCTTTCTATTTGATGAAAATATATCTGAAAGTTTCAAGATTATGCTCCTGTTAATTATTTTGGACTTGTATTCAAAAGATCTTTCCATTTTTGAAGCCTAACCTGTTTGTAAGAAGAGGAGCTTCACTGGCAGGAGAGTGGAAAAGGAGAGGTTAAATTTGATCAGTGCATGCTGTGTGGAAATAACACATCGAACCCCATTAATACGCACAGTTAATATATATTGATAAAAAATATTAAAAAAAGAATACCTTCAGTAGTGTTCTACAACTTCAAAAGTGCATTCTGGAAGTCTGTGTCAGTGTTTTCAACGTAATAGAATGTTTTATCATATGGGATGTACCATAGTATAGCACGCACATGATTGACTTTTCAACATGACCTCAGGAGTGACTTCACAGAGTCGTTGCACAACTTCATTCATGATAATGAAGTAAATTATAGACTTTATGATTCACAAATCCAGTCTTGTTTCAGATCTTAATCTTATTTCATTTTGTTGTTATTGTTTTAAGGAGGGGTTGTAGATCAACAAAATTAATTAATTAATTAATTTATATGCAGTGCTAAGGCTAAAACCCAGTGCCTTGCATGTGCTAGGCACATGCTCTGCTCCTGAGCTACAACTCAAGCCTTTCCAGATCTTGTTATTTTAATCTGTGCTGTTAATTATGGGGAACCTCAGAAACCATGTGTGTCTCTCACGACCAGATTTTTCTGAATTTTCTTTATTATTTTTAAGTTTTGCCTAAACTGCCAATCCATAATCCCATTTGAATACATAATTTTTTAATTATTACACTTCAGAAGGTAAAATCACACACACAAAGAATAGTTTACAGCAGTGAAAATGGACCTATATGTAATCATGTATCTATAAACGAAATATTCGATGAAACATTGCTGTGGCTGGAGGTTTAAAGTATGGGAACCATTGTTTATTGGTATAATCAGTATTTTTAAAATTAATATAGCAACAAGAAACTAGGTCTTCAGCTGCACACAGTGGTGCACACCTGTAATCCCAGTGACGTGAGAGGCTGAACCAGGAGGATCACAAGTTTGAGCCCAGTCTCAGCAACTTAATAAGGCCCTAAGCAACTTAGTGAGACCCTGTCTCAAAATTTAAAAAAAAAAAGCAACCATAAAAAGGTTTGGGTATACAGCTTAGAGGTAAAGCACCCCTGAGTGGGTTCAATCCCCACACAGTATAGAAGGAAGGAAAAGGAGAGAGAAAGGGAGGAAAGGGGTTTTTGAAAAATCTGAAAAAAATCACATTAACTCATATAATTTAGAACTGTAGCTAAGAAGTAATTTGTTCATACCGTAACAGAGCTTCTTAATCATTTTTTGTGCCTGCATCAATAACACTACTATTCATGTGCCAAGTTTATCTACTGCATATTTTTTTTATTGCTTCATGGAAAATTTTAAGATAGGTCAAAGAAGCATTTTGTTGGGTTTTGTTTGCACATGTATGTGACAAAAAACTTGTAAGAGTAAAATTACTCAATTACTTTTTTTATCCCAAATCTTGGAATTAAATTACTTTTTCAGGAAGAAGTAGCAAATTTGTCTAATGCTTTGAAACAGTGGTTCTCTGACATCAGCATGCCATAGAATCACCTGAGGAGTTTGTTAACATATATTGCTGGCCCCCACTCCCCAAATTACTGATTAGTGGGACTGAGAGCACAAGAATTCACACTTATAACATCTCCAATTCATGTTGTTAATGGTACAGGGACTGATCATTGAGAAACACTGGTTTAGAAAATCTTTCAACCCCCTGGGATTATTACATGAAAGCACAAATTTGTGGATTTTCTTCTTCTTCTCAATTACTGTTGTTGCTTCTATAGATTCTCATCTGGTTTGGCTAGGAGGTTGTGAACGTAGAAGGTCAGTTTAGGAGATATAAAGAATAAATAAGAGGGGAAATGCCACATTTCATTAATGCCCGTAATTTCATGGGGGCATTTTTTGATATAAAGAACTAAGACACTAATTGTTGAATAACTCAGTTCTTGCCATTATAAAGCAATGTTTTTTTAAAAAATCTGATCTTTTGGGGCTGGAGCGGTGGCTTGGCGGTTACGGCACTTGCCCGGCATGCACGAGGACACGGGTTCAATCCCCAGCACCCACGTATACAATTAAGTGTCAGAGCAACGAAAGCCACATGAAGAGCTAAATAAAAAATGTATTCTCTCTTTCTCTCCTCTCTCTCTCACTGTCCTTCTCTAACTTAAAAAAAAAATCTTTTTTTATCTTTTAATGTAGAAATTATTTCACATTAGAAATGAGGTTTAAATTTACCCTCCGTTTCCCTCTGTAGTAAAAGTTGACTTTTATCTTCTAAAGGGTCGTTAGAGAAATATTATCTAAAAGCAAAATGTTTTGCTGTAGTCTGTTCAAGGTGAGAAGGTGGAATATGTGTGTTTGCTTTTTTTAAGGATTTACAATAATACTATGACTGTCTTCACTGTATTATTTTCTTGGTTCCTTATGGAAAGAACATAATCAGGAGCTGGAGAGTGAACTTTTCTATCAGCAATATATTTCTCCATAATTCAAATTTAAATTAATGATGATTATTTTGGGTTAAATAACATGCCTAAATTTTTGTTCCTAAACTGGTTATTGCCAGATAAATTTGTTACCATTCAAAATGCTTAACAATGGCCAATTTTCTTTTTTTTTTTTTTTAATGTCTGTTCTTAGTACACTCAGAAGAAGCCTTGTTTTTGCTGGCAACCTGTTATTACCGCTCAGGAAAGGCATATAAAGCATATAGACTCTTGAAAGGTCACAGTTGTACTACACCACAATGTAAATATCTACTTGCGAAATGTTGTGTTGATCTCAGCAAGTAAGTTTTAAAATCTTTCCTAATTTTATTCTTTTTATACTATAGAATTTTAGGTGAAATTCTTCTGATGAGGTAGACTGTTTTTGGTAGTAGAGTTCTCTCTATTCACTAACATTTGAAATGTTTACGCTGTTGCCTATCACATTATTTTAGTTATGGAGAGATTTCGTTGTTATAGTGATAACAATTTACTTTTGGAGAAGCTTAAATTATAACTAATTTTTATCAGTTTCCAAAATGATTTCAAATATCATTTTCTTTGCTTTCAATATTAGGCCAACAAAAATAAACCACAAATTTGGCATGTAACACTGAAGGATAATGTATTTTGGTGGTTGTGTAGTTTCCTTTCAAGATCATTTTTTGTGGGGGAGGTGGGAGGACTACTGCTTAACCCTTTAAAGCAAGGGCACGTAACATTTTTTGCTCATTTACAATCAAATCAAGTTAGTTGTCCCTGTTCCAAATTTGGAGGTAGCTAGAGAGAAAGATAAACCGTTATATTCTGTTAAACTCTTTTCTGGAGGCTAAGGAGGTGGCTTAGCAGTAAAGCACTTGCCTGGCATGCATGAGGACCTAGGTTCAAACCCTAGCACCATATACACAACTAAGTGTGTGTGTGTGTGGGGGGGAACAGATAAATAAATAAATAAAATTGAGACTCTCACTCTCCTTTCTCTCTTTTTTTTTAAATTGGTTCAGCATTATCTTACATAATGAAGGAATTTATTGGTTCACATTCATACATGCACTCTCCCTCTTTAAAAAAAAACTTTTCAAGATGGAATAATAATGAAAGTAGCTAAACAGATATTTGTAAAACCCTGTATGTGAATTTTGTTTGTAAATTGGAGCATACGAATAAATCCAATAAAATGACCATATACTTATATATATTTATAATATATTTATATTATTTGTCCAGTGATTATGACTTTTTTTTTTTTAAGAAAGGGATAGTGAGACAGAAAGAGAGAACCAATTTTATTCAGTTTTTTTTTTTTTTTCTCTTTCATGCTGGGGTTTGAACCTGCATCTCTGTGCATGCAAGGCAAGCACTGAAACTGCTGAGCCACCACTCAGTATTAAGAATACCTAAAATAGTTATAAAATTTCTGGAACGTTCATTATCAAGTTATTTTAAATTCCAAAGATTTTAATGTTTAATTCTTAAAAATTGATTTTTTAATTTGCCAGTCTCTTAAGCCAATTTCTAAATTGACATTCTCATCTCATTTATAAATATTTATATGTATTTTTAGACTTACTGGGGGAAAACAAAAAGTCCCTTTGACAATGAAAGGATATGTTCATGTTATACTATGTTAATCTTCTTGAGAGTTGTACACATGGTGATTTTAATTATTTTTAATTTTTTAAAAAAAAACTTTAAAACTCAAACCATTACAAACTCTGCGATGACAAAAATATATAGTGAAATCAGACAAAATTTTTTTTAACTTGGGGAACACTGGTGATCTTCTATATCAAGAAAATGTCATTGACAAAAAGAAATGGAAGTGCTACTCAGATTTCATTCATTAAACTTAAAATGATTGAGGCTATTAAGTAGGCAGTTTTGTGTTTGTTTTTTTTTTTTAAGAGAGAGAAAAATCAGTTTTATTCATTTTTTTTCATCTGGACTTCATTTGTCCAACATTTAGTTGTGTATGTGGTGCTGGGCTCAAACCCAGATCCTTGCACATGTCAAGCAAATGCTCCAACCACTGATCCACCAATCCAGCCCTTCAATTAAAATGCTAGTCTTGTTTAATTTTCTTTTGCTTTATACATACCAATTTCAAGGAATTATAGAACTAAGGGCCACTGTCCTTGGTAGTAAAGACCCATTCATATTTCCCCCCAGTAAAATGATCATCTTTTGTTTCTTTTGACATGAATAATAAACACACTGCTTGGACTAGATGTGTACATATAGAAACTTAATGGGTTCAGAAACTTTAGAAGAAACTGAAATTTTAAAGACAATTTCCAGCTTCTCGAATAATTCAAAGTACATTTACTGCTATTCTAAAAGGTTCTCTGTAATTAGACATACATTAGCAGTGAAGGATGTCTTCATGAAGTGCTTTTTATATTGATGTTTTTTAATCTGTAAATTTATATTTTAAAGGCTTGCAGAGGGGGAACAGATCTTGTCTGGTGGAGTGTTTAATAAACAGAAAAGCCATGATGATATTGTTACCGAGTTTGGTGATTCAGCTTGCTTTACTCTTTCATTGTTGGGACATGTATATTGGTAAGTAAAAATGATTCAAACTGTCAGAAAAGAGTTTCCTGTATGAGAGTGCTTTCTAGTTTAAAAAACCTTTGTTGATCTATGTCGTCAAATATAACTTGGCTGAGTAGTACAAGCACTTTGGATTCCTTGACCTTGTTAAACCAGTTAAATAGTAAAGATTTGGGTTCCATTTTTTTTACTGTCCACTTAGCTTTGAAGATAATAGCTACACCAGCACTGCCTAACCACTGAATATGCATAATATTAGTTTTTTACCTTTGGTGAAGAACATTATCTTTATAAGATCCACTAAGGATAAAGAAGAAAATAGTGAAGTTAATTTTCTCTGATATTAACTATTACTGCTACTCCTTAGAAGAGGTTTGAAGGCAAGTTTCAGTAATAAAGAATAACAGTTCTCATCTGGCAAATCGTAACAATTTTGAAGTATGTTAAAAGAAATCTCCTACAATGATAGTTGAAATAATACTGATTGTGGAAATAATCTTTTAAATTTATTAAAATTAATGTTTCAAAAAAGTGAGTATGAGGGGCTAGAGTTATGGCTCAGCAGTTGCCGGCGCTTGCCTGGCATGCGCGAGGACGTCGAGGACGTCGGTTCGAACCCCAGCACCACATGCACAACAAAGTGTTACAGCAACAAAAGCAACATGAAAAACTAAAACTGATTCTTTCTGCCTCTCTCTCCCCCACTCTCTTTTAAAAAAGAAAAAAGTGAGCATGAACTCAAAAGTTTTCTCTGTAATAACATTGTTCTCACTCATTTTCATTCTGAAATACTTCTGGAGTAGGGGATAGAGGATACCATTAGGATAATAGAAATAGTTCGTAACTTTGCCCATGGGGGCACTTTGTATATGTAAATTTTATCTGTTGTATGAGAGAAGTGATTGAGGACTGCTTATCTAAAGAAACAGAATAGTATATGTTTTAAGATAAATTGAGGCTAGTTTGAATATTGTTTTAAGGAAAAAACTTGAAAATGACTTTTTATGTAGAATATTATTAAGTGAATTTAAGGGTTTGTTTTTAGGTATGGTAGCAGTATATCTAGCCATTGATGCCACTCTTTAGAAAAAGATTAAGTAAAGATATCATATCTTTTGTAGGGGAGGGTTGAACCCAGGACATTTCACTACTGAGCTACAACCCTAGTCTTTTTTTTTTTTTTTTTTAAGCAGGGTTTCCCTAAATTTCCCAGACTGACCTTGAACTTGCAATGCGCCTGCCTCAGGTGGGATTAGTGCATAGCCTTGCCTGGCTTCATTGGCTTTGTGTAGCTTAAGGACTGGGTATAATGAATTTAGTTCATTTGACTTTCATTCTGCCTGTCATTCCTCCAAGATACTTTGATCCATCCCATGTTATTATTAGACATAGTACTTGACACTAGAAACATAAAGATAAATAATCCACCCTCAAAGGTTTATAATGAGTATGAGGAAACAGTCAACAAAAGTTTACGTTTTTATTATCATGATAAAAGTACTGTGATAAAATTTGAGCAGTAGTTTGTTCAAATGAGAGAATACTAATCAGTTCTGTTTGGTCATATAGAACCAATAAAGACATGATAGAAAAAGTAAAATTTGACATTTCTTATCTATAGACTAAAGGAAAGTAGAGGGCTGAAGTGGTGACATTGCTTGCCTGGCATGCACAAGGACCCATGTTCGAACCCCAGCATACATACACAACTAAGTGTCAGAAAAACAAAGGCCAGATAAAAAATAAAATTGATCTCTCTTTCTCTCATTCCTCTCACTCTCTCTTTAAAAAATAAAAAGGTATATGTATCTGTACACACACACATACAGATATAAAAGATGTATCAGATATAAAAGATACACACATACAGATATAAAAGTAGAGCTGGGCACAGTGGTACATGCCTACAATTCCAGTGACTTGGGAGACTGAGATAGGAAGATGGCAAGTTCAAAGACAGCCTCAGCAACTCAGCAAGTCCCTATGCAACTTAGCAAGACCCTGTCACCCTGTCTTAAAAAGGGGGGGCGCTGGGGATGTGGCTCAGTGGTTTAGCACCCCTGGGTTCAATATCTGGCACAAAAAGAAAGTGCATATATATTTGGGGACTAGAAATTATTTGAGGGGAATAATACATAACTAGGAGTAGAGGATGTATGAAAGAAGTCAAAATTTTATATTATATTAGGTTCTTAAAAAGTACTATATTCAGCCAGGCATAGTGGTGCATGCCTATAATCACCGTGACTTGGAAGGATCACAGTTCAAGGCCAGCATGGGTACCTTAGCAAGACCCTGTCTCATAATAAAATAGCAATGGAGCACTTGCCTAGCATTTACAAGTACCAAAAAAAGAAAAAAAAAAAGCGCTTTATTTTTCTTTTAGAATATTAGCTGAAAGGAAACATGATATTACTCTTTGATTAAAAAAGTTGGGTTAGGGGGCTGGAGCTGTGGCTTGGTGGTTACGGCGCTTGCCTGGCATGCGCATGTACATGGGTTCAAAACCTGGCACCTACATACACAACTAAGTGTCAGCCACAAAAACCATGTGAAAAACTCAATAAAAATTGATTTTCTCTCTCTCTCTCTCTCTCTCTCTCTCTCTCTGTCTTTCTCTGTTCCTCTCTCTTTAAAAAAAAAAAAAAAGTTGGGTTAGAATGTAAAAAGCATACATGGATGGTAAAATGTCTAAACACTTGGAAATTAAATGATATACTTACTAAATAATTAAGGAGTCAAAAAAGGAAGTCTCAGGGCTACAGTGGTGGCTCAGCAGTTATGGCACTTGCCTAACATGTACAAAGACCCAGGTTCAGACCCCAATACCACATACACAACTAAGTGTCAGAGAAACAAAGGCCAGATGAAAAATTAAAATTGATTCTCTCTCTCTCACTGATTGTATCCCTCTCTCTTAAAAGAAAGAAAGAAAGAAAAGGAAAAGGAAAATGCAGAACACATTAAAAATTTTGATGTGGGGCTGGAGTGGTGGCTCAGTGGTTACAGCGCTTGCCTGGCATGTGCAAGGACTTGAGTTCGAACCCCCAGCACCATGTACACAACTAAATATCAGAGAAACGAAGCCCAGATGCAAAAAAAAAAAAAAAAAAGCGGATTCTCTTTTTCTCTCTCACTGTTCCTCTCTCTTTAAAAATTTTTTTTTGATGTATGGGCCTGGAGCAGTGGCTCAGTGGTTCTGGCGCTTGCCTGGCATGCAGGAGGACATGGGTTTAAAACCCAGTACCATATGCACAACTAAGTGTCAGAGCAATGAAAGCCACATGAAATACTAAATAATATTCATTCTCTCTTTTTCTCACTGTCCCTTTCTCTTAAAAAACAAACAAACAAACAAAAAACTAGAGGAGGAAGTCCCCCCTTTAAGAAAAAAAAAAACCTTGTAACTAAAGTCATTTTAAGGGAAAATTTGTAACAATATATGCTTTTTTAAAAAGTCTCAATAAGTGTCTGAAGAGAAACTAGAAAAAGAAATGCAAAATAAACCCCAACAATCATGAAATTGAAAACAAAACAATAGGGAAAAATCACTAAGACCAGACTGATCTTTTTGAAAATATCAATAAAATGGATGAAACACCAAAACTGACTTAAAGAGAGAGAGGACACAAATTACTTATTTCAGGAATAAAAGGGAGTATCACCAGTTCCCTGAAAACATTAAAAGCATTTGTATGCTAAAAGCTCTGTGCGTATATGAGTTTGATAGCTTAGATGGAATGGGCCACTTCTTCAAAAACCACACGCTATCACAACTTACCCAAACAATAATAACTGGATAGTCTTAATAATCCTAAAATCATGAAATAAATTTTAATTTATAAAAACAATTGTTTTTCAGTTCTCTCCAATTTCTTCCAGAAAATAAGACAAGAAGAATTACTCCTCAGCAAATTTTATAAAGCCAGCATAGCCTTGATTTATAAACCAAAGATTGTATAGGACTTTACAATAAAAGAAAGCTATAGGGCTAGAATGGTGGCTCAGTGGTTGGAACACTTCTCTGGCATGCATGAGGACTTGGTGTGGGTTCAGATCCCAGCACCACGTACACAACTAAGTGTAGGGGAAGCAATGACCAGATAAAAAAAATAAATGAAATTGATTGTCTCTTTCTCTTTCTACCTTTTTTTTTTTTAATTTTACTTTATTAGAAGTATATAGAGATACAATTGAGGGGGAAACATTATCAAACCAACAGTAATCAATGTATATATACTTTGTTATCCAGGGGTAATGCCAAAACATGGATGACCACCTTGGGTTTCACCTGTTGTAGTTTCCCCCAGAAGAACTCATACATTAAATGGGTATCTCATGGAGGAATGACATCGGCTTCTGGGATGGTTCCCCCATGTTCCTACTCTCTAGTCTCCTATGAGTTCTTCATACACCCTCCCCATCCCCCTCCTTACGCCTCCAAGTATCCTAGGGAGCCATCCCCTTATTACTTTGAGAGTCATACAATTTGAAGTATTGATAGGTTAGCCGTCTACCCTACTGCTTCCCCATAAATTCTAGCATCCACAGATGAGAGAAACCATTCAGCCCTTTAGTCTCTGAGATTGGGATACTTCACTTAGCATAATTCTTTCCATCTTGATCCATTTGATATCAAAAGCCATAATATCGTCTTCTCTAATGGCCGAGTAGTATTCCATAGTATATATGTGCCAA
This sequence comes from Aplodontia rufa, assembly GCA_004027875.1. Lineage (NCBI taxonomy): Eukaryota > Metazoa > Chordata > Mammalia > Rodentia > Aplodontiidae > Aplodontia > Aplodontia rufa. The sequence goes on from PVKS010006086.1 coordinate 80,059, forward strand.
AGTTTTTGTATCCACTTGTCGAGTGAGGGGCATCTGGGTTGGTTCCATAGTCTAGCTATAGTAAATTGAGCTGCTATAAACATTGATAAAGCCACATCCCTATAATACACTGATTCTAAGTCTTTTGGGAAAATGCCCAGGAGTGGGATAACTGGGTGGTAAGGTGGTTCCATTCTTAATTTTTTAAGGATTCTCCACACTGCTGTCCATAGTGGCTAAACCAGTTTGCAGTCCCATCAGCAGTATAACAGTGTTCCTCTTTTCCCACAGCCCCTCCAGCATATATTGAAGAGATAAAGAGAAATAACTGATGGTTTTGGTAAGAAGCAGTAGGAATAACAATGAAAATAAAGAAGGAACTTTAAGCCAGGGATGAAGTGAAAGTACAGAAATGAAGGCCATGTTTCTGGCTATGAAGTTCAGGGAAGAATGGGTCAATGTTGTCTCTAAGTAGGTTTTTTAAGTGTGTAAACTTAACACAATAGTGGTGTCCTTACCATGCCCAGGTCAATTGTTTTATCTTTTCCATATCATTTGCCCTGTTTTCTACTCAATTCAAATTTAGGAATGAGGTAGACTAATATCTAAGGAGGAAGAACAGATTTCAGGAGAAAAGATGAATTTGATTTTGACCAT
>PVKS010006087.1:0-80624 GCA_004027875.1 Aplodontia rufa
GTTTCTTTCTTTCCATTGCCCTGTCACCTCCCACTGTGTGTTGCGGGTGTGTTTGTGCCTGCGTACTGGAATGTAGGCGTCCATGCTACTCATGGTAGACCTCTGGATTCCAGCTTCCAGACTCCTCCAACAGTGGCCGCCCCTGTGTGTATTTCGGGACACAGGTGCCCCATGCTATGGGCAGGCAGCCAGAGTGTGTCTCGCGCCTGCTGCGGGTCATGTGACTGCAGTGCCGAGGCCAAATGGGGATGCACCTTGACCACCAAGGAGAGGCAATCTCATGTGCAGGGCCCCCTGAGTAGCAGCAGACTAATGTGGCCTGCCACGTGCTCAGGGGGCTGAGAATGTCCTGGAAAGGACAGATGCGTGTTGTGCCCAGCACTCTGGGCAGTGTCAGCCCACTGCAAGAGTCCCAGGTGGTCATCAGGCTGGCACCACCACCACGCTGGATTCTACCAAGGTCTCCCTGGGTGGTAAATCCTGGGGACAGGGGTGAGTCTTAACTGCACCCTAACTGCAGCTCTGAGAGCCGAGGTCAGAAGACGGCAGGTGCACACATGTGCTGAGAAAATAAATTTCGTTTTTACCTACTCAGACTTGTCCTTATCTGATACTTTTACAATGTTTATTTATAGCCTTGAATAAATTAGTCCTTCCTCTCCTTAATTTCCTGAAGAAATGGACGTCTCTGGAATTGTCAGGACCCCAGGAATTCCAGGATGGCTAAGGAGGACTCACTGCCCTTAGCCACACAGATGTCCGGGGAGCCAGTAGGTGGAAGTCTTGTCCCTGCAGGCACACTGGCAGCTTTGCGCCTGCCCCCTGGGGTCCCGCCTTTCCGCTGATCACTCCCAGAATCCCTGTGTGCGCTGGCCTCCTCCTTCACTCGCCTATGAGTTCATGCAAATGTGAACTTGGTGTTTGTAAACCTCTGCTCTGTGCTAAGTATGAACTCAGATTCTCCATATTCACTGAAGAGTGCAAGAACATTCTGTGCTGAGATGCCCCCAATGTCCCTTCCTGTTCTGCTGTTTTCATAGCCAGCGGGAGTGATGAATGGATTCCATTAACGATGGTCCATTTTGAACAAGGAAACCTCCCTTTCCGTCCACCAACTCCCTTAATCTCCTTATCAAATTAGTGCCTTTATTGTCACGACAAAGATGGCATTCCTCCCGGGTAGTTCATTTGTAGGTCGAGCCCTGGTGGGGTTCTGATTTACCCCTTGAATTGAGCTGAAGCTGAACAAGAGGTGACGCGTTTGCGGTAATTGATCTGTGTGTCGTGGAGCAGCAGCGGCTGAGCAGCTGAGATGGTGTTCCAGCAGTCGCTGCTTCCTCGATTTGCCTGCACACGCTCACACACCTACAATAGCATTTTCCTTTCTTCCTACATTGCCAGACGGTGCAGGGATGGATCCAGAGGGGTGAATTCTACATTACTTCTGCCACCTGAGTGATGGAAAGAGCCCGGGTGTAAAGGCTCCCTTGCTGTCCAGGTCATGTGGTTTCCAGCAAGGTGGTGGCTACTCCAGCTCTGCAAGCAGGACAGGGCTCCCAGAGCCATGAGAGCTCCACAGAGCTGTGACATCCCCTCCCCAAATATTTTAAGTTGCATTGAAAAATCACCATCAGTGTAAAACCCACACATCCCACAAAGTCTGAAGACTGAGGAGCTTTAATCCATCAAATGGATTAAATGGCCAGGAACAAGCCGGTCGTTTAACGTGTTGCTCCACCATTTTCCTATTCATTCATGTGCCTGCTCTCTCCCTCCCTCTCCTTCTTCTCTCTCCTTTCCTTCCTCTGTGTGTGTGTGTGTGTGTATGTACACACACACACACACACACACACAGAGCTGAATTATAATGCTGTTTTGAAATTCACTGACTTTTAAAACGTAACAAAAGATCCTAAATATTTTCTCATAAAGTTGACTTTTAAAAGAGGGGGAGAGAGAGAGAGAGAGAGAGAATCAATTTTTAAATTTAGTTTTTCATGTGGCCTTTGTTGCTCCAACACTCCGTGGCATACGTGGTGCTGGGGTACAAACCTACGTAATTCATGCATAGCAGGCAAGCACCGTAACCGCTGAGACACTGCTGCTGTGTTTTTAAATCAAGAGTTGAGTTGTTTTACAATCATAACAACATGATATTAATTTGGTCGTAAATCATAGTTACTCCCACATCACCCACACCCCAGTCTCTTGATTCTTCTATATTATGCCCCTAATAAATATAATAGACTATGTATGTACAAGATGGTGAATTTTCCAGAATTAAATGATATAATGTTTGATGACACCACTATTTTTTTAAAGTTCATTTTAACATTGGAGCAGCATTCCACCCTATGGCGTACGCATTTTACTTAAATACATTTCTATCCAAGAGCACACTACGATCTCCTATATGCTACTCTTCTTTCTTAAGAAACAACATATTTTCTTCCATGTAAATATGTTTGCACATCTCCAATCTTTGCTGAACACAATGTACTCAAAGTGCAACTGCTATTTAAGGAGCCGACTCCTTTCCAGGTTCACCTCCCTCCTGTCATCTGTGCTGTTTTGCGCTCCACAGGCAGTAGAGCGTCCATTGCCCTGAGCTCTCTCTATCAAGGGGTCTCCCCACTTTAGAGAAATCTCTGATCATCTGATTTGTGTGATATGGTGTTTCATTCCTGTGATTTGTATTTCTTGATTCTTAGTGTAGTTGAGATTTCTTAACAATTATTTTCTTAATTGTAAAAAGTAAGACCTGATCATTGTAAAGTGTTCCAACATTAAAATCTTTGACCTGGATATTCAGCTTTTAGGTAAGCATGTTCTGTGGTTTCAAACCCCTGAATTAATCCTGGTTGGACAGCCAGAGGGGCTCTGCTTTTGCTCCAACCTAAACGTCTGGGCTTTGCCTTGTGGAACTAAAGGAGTTTACTGAGGCATTTTCCCAAGCAGAGACAAATTTCTCCCCAGGAGGAAGCCTGGTACCAGTTGTCAGCATTGTAATGTATTATCCTTCAACCGCAATTTCTATTTTTGTTTCAGACGCAACTTTTTTCAAAGATTTAATTTTCTTACATTTGGAAGTTTCTGCCATGTTAGCTTTTCATCACTGTGACCGAAAGACCCGACAGGAGCAACTTGGAGGAAACTTTGATCTCATGGTTCCAGAGTTTCAGTCCATGGCTGGCTTCACAGCTGTGGGCCTGGGGTCAAGAGAACACCAATGGGGTGGTAGGGGGAAAGCTCAGGGCAGCTGGGACGCAGAGAGAGCACCAGGAGCCAACGACAAGGAACAGTCCCCAGGGACCCACCTCCTGCAGCTGTGCCCCTCCAGCCTACAGTTTCGACCCTGTAGTTCATTCAAATTATCAATCCATCAAATGGATTAATCCACCAATGAGGTCACAGCTCTCGTAGCCTAATCATTTCACCTCTGAACACTCCTGCCTTGGCCGACACAAGAGTTTTAGGGGGGACGTTAAAGGTCCAAGCCAAAACATTCATCCTCTGTGGGGATGTTCAGCGCTAACAGTTTCACAATCGTGGCTGTGTAGTAGTTAGTGCTTGGATGTGGCATAATTTACCCGCTTGCCATGGATGGGCCTTTGGGGTTTGGTAATGCTCCTTTTTACAATAATGCTTCTCTGAGGGTCTTTGTGTGGAGTGCATCCTGTAGTAGAGAATGCAGAAATCCATCCTCAACTTCACAGAGAAATCGCCCCATTTCTAGGCCCCATGTGCACTGGCGGAAGAGCCGCCACCTCTCTGCATAGTTGCCAACAGTGGCCCTTGCCCTGCTTTTAATTCTATAAACCTTAAAGCTTTACTTCTCCGACATATGCATTTAACACACCTGGAATTTATCATGGGATGAGGTGTCAGTCATGCATCTATCTTCTCTGTTAAACAGCTAAGGTCCTGGCACAAATATTGCCTCATTCATCGCGTGACAGCACAGCGTCGGCCGAATCCCGGTAGACCAGTGCCCGTCGGTCTGCGTGGATACGTCCTGCTCTAATTACTACACTCCTGCAGAACTGGGGCACGCAGGCAGGCAGGCCCTCCCCCACTCCATTCTTCAGAACCAGCCCGGCTGCTCACAGCCCTTTCTCTTCCATATGGATTTTATGATAAAAGCTAATAAGCTTCATTAACAACCCTGGGGGATTTTGGCTGGAATTTCACAGGCTTTATAAGTCAATTTAGGGAGTCTTGATATCTCTATGAGGCTCTCCTCCCACTGCGACCCCAGAATGCGTTTCCCTTAGTAGGGTTTCTTAAATGCTTTACAGTTTTCTCCATAAAAGCCGTACCAATATTTGGTTAGCTTTACTCCCAGATCCTGTAAGTTCTGCTGGATCATTGCATTATTTTCTGTGTACATTTTAAATTCCTGTTTGCTGGAAATCATAATGGTGCTTCCCACCCTTTTGTCTTTAGATTTTATTTGATTTGGAACCAGGGGATCTTTTGTTCCTTTTCGTATAGTTTCTGTGATCCAGTGACTACTAATCAGAAGCAGAGAAGAGATGGCATTTTCTTGTTTTTCTGTTCAAAATAAGTGCTCCTGATGCTTCGCTCCTTGAAAAAGATGACCCGTCTGGTGCATGTCCATAGCAAGCTAAGAGGACGCAGTCTGTTCATTGTTGCCGGAAGCTGCGTTTGGTCTTGTGTGAGGGCTAAGCTCAGCTGAACGCGTTTCTGCGTCTACTGCCATGACTGCATATTTTCTTCATAAACTGGGCCACAAAGTGAGTTATTTCAATAGAGTTTCATGCATTATCTGTGTTTCTCACCCTCTTTGGTCAGAACAAAATATTTTTTAGTCCTTTCCTTTTATGTTCGACACTTTTCCATCTTGTGATGATATTAGTTACCTAATCGGTCCTTTTTTCCTCTGAGTTTACGGCTTCTGACAATGTGGAGAGAGGGTGCTGCATTTTTTTCAGTTCCAGGAAGAACATTTTTAAAATGATGCAGTTGCACGGCAGCTCTGTGCCCGCCGCGGTGCTGGGAAGCCCAGCAGACGCCGCGTGGTCCTTACTGTCCCTCTCCCTCCTGTTAGCAGCGTGGGGAATTTCAGTCTGCAGGTCCGCTCCACCATGTTTCCTCGGGAAATGCTTTTGAGAGTTTCATAAACAGTTCTGTAGTTGTTCACATTTAATTCTGCGTTGCAATGCTCACCCGATCTGTTCTTTTTTAGTTAATGAACTTTTTAAATTGATGAATCCAAATTTTATTACGTTCTGTTGTGAAGTATGCGTTCCTCCTAGAATGGCAACCCGGGCTAGTTAGCAAGTGCATCACCTCACGCAGTTATTACATTTTATGGAAAGAATGCTTGAAGTCAACTCTCTCAGCAATTTTCAAGTGTGCCGTACACTGCTGTTCCTAGGGTCGCTGTGTTGTACCATAGAGCCTCCAGAACTTCTCCTCCTACTTGACTGAAATTCTGAATCTTTCAACCACTCTTTGCCAAGCCCCAGGTAACCCCCATTCTACACTTTGCTTTTATGAATTTGACCTTCTGGATTCACAGATCTTCCCTTCGTCTGAGTTCTTTAGCCATGAGTGGGAGCTACGAGTTCTTTACAGAGGGACTCACTGATTGTTGATAATGACTTTTCTGCTGAATTATAGGTGAAGAACAACTTCATTAAGTTCAAAATTCAGGGTTCCCATTTTCCCCTAATGCCGTGGAATCAGCTTCGGTGACAGGACTGCGCGGTGAAGCAGCGTGCATCCTGGAGAAACGTGGCATTTCTCTTCCTTTGGGCTGTCTGTGTGTGCCCTGGGTGCATGCGTACTTCCTCCAGGTCACAGAGGTCATCACTACCAGAGGCAGGGCTCTCCAGAGGGCACGGAAGACTGCCACCATGGCAGCCTCCCTCGAGGACCTGCCGGAAGACATGTGCAAAGCAGAACAGGGCAGGCTGCTCCCGCTGGGGTCTGGACTGTCCCCCAAAGGCTCGTGTGTTGAAGGCCTGGTCCCTACCACAGCAGCGTCCAGGAGTGGGGCTCTAGGAAGTGGTTGGCTCCAAGGCTCTGACCTCACCAATGCACTAATGCACTGATGGGTTCAAAATGGACCAGACTGTGGGGAGGTGGTGGAGGTTGCAGGGGAGGCCGTAGCTGGAGGGAGTCGCACTGGGGGCGTGCCCGGCCACTTCCTCTTTCTGTTTTCTGGCTGCCGTGAGCTGGGCTGCTTTCCTCTGCTGTGCCCTCCGCTGTGATGCTCTGCCTCAGCTCAGGCCCAGTGACCGTGGACCTAAACCTCTGAACCAAAGTGAATCTCCCTGTCAAGCTGTTTTTATAAGATATTTAGTCACAGCAATGGAAAGCTGGGTAGTGAAATGAGTAATCTTGAATAAGAGAAAAGAACAAGTGCAGAAATATTCAAAGCATTCAAAGAATTTTTTAAAAGCTCACCGAACTAAGAACATGCTGGTTCTGCATGTCACATGGGTGCCTCTGTTTCAGGAACAGTTGGTGCTAAGGGATTAACAGACGGATCCTGCTAAAGTTACTAAATTCTAGAATAAGGAAAATAAGGCGGATAACAGTCTTTACATGGCCGCACAGTGTGCTACAGGGCAGTAGTGTGCGTGTGCATGTGTGTGCATGTGTGCATGTGTGTGCGTGTGTGTGTGTTGAATGCATTTCTCATAATGACTGAGGCCTAAGTGCATTTGTCCAAAGGACGTGCCCACTCAAGCTTCCTCCTCCGCCTGGACACTGCCATGGTGACAGCCTATCAGATTGCCAAGGAAAATGAGAAGTGTCACCCAATTCTTTCCATGAATCGTATTACCCTACAAAAATAAGGGCCACACACGGATGTTCCTGAACCTGGAGGGACCGGGGAACTTCCGCGTCTGAACTGCTCCTGAAAACCCTGGTCACATCAAGAGTGACTCCGCATGGACACCCAAGCAACGGAACGTCAACTCCTGGCTGACAGTGTGTGAGCTCATGCAGAGGGCACTGAGCAGTTGGGGCTTTCTGCCACCCAACAGATAGCAGATGCTGCCAAGCTTGGATATGAACAGATGGTGGCCAGTTACTAGAACCTGGCTGGTGGGAGGTGGTGGGTGGAGGGTGACTCAACTGAGGTGGCCGTTCTAATTATTAATGGATTGACATCATCGTTTTTTCCTTATTTCCAGGGATCTTCTAGAAATCCATTTGTTTTCTCATAGTAAAGAAGCAAAAAAAAAAAAAAAAAAAAACTTATCTGAAATTCAGCAGTTCCTTCAAATTCAGTCCAATGCAATTTTGATAAATAGCATTTATAGTATGATGCAATGTTTATAAAACTGTTCCTATCCATCTGTCCATTAGCGTGTTGATCTGCCATGACAGTTCTGGGATTAAGCTCAACAACAAAAAATTTTGTTTTCTCTTTAGTGGTTTGGATCGTCTGTATTAAAACTTGCATTTTGTTTTCAAAACAATACAATAGCTTTTCCCAAACTTCATCAAACCCTCCTCCGCTCTCCCTCCCCAGCAGAGACTTCATTCTTGCTGTGCTTTTCTCCTCTCTGTTCCCCTTGCAGGGTGGCTGGCATGGAATTCCCTGCTGCTTCCTGCTCTGCCCGGGGGCTGTAATCCACGGTCCTTGCCTCCAGCCCAGGGTGCTGTCCGCTTCTGGTGTAGCCTGATTCTTCTGGAATAACTCAGCACTTTACGTGGGAAGGATGGCCTCATCACTTTTCTCCTCCGAAATCCTCCCAAACACTCTAAGACACTTATTTTCCCATGTGATTTAATACCACTTGGTAAGATTCCAAGGTATCCTGTTGCTCTCGTACTTGATAATTCACGAACTATGTCGCCTAATCTGGGGTGATTTATTTCCTTACACAGTTGAGTCTCCCCTTCCAAGGCTAAGATATGTTATCTCATTTACTCACTGAAAATGTCCCTCAGTAGCAGTTATGTCTCTCAGCAGAATAAAATATTTTCCTCCTATAGGTCCTGCAGTTGTCTTGGGAGATTTATTCCTTGCTATTCATGGGTTATGGCCAGACAGTGGGATCGTTCCTTCTGCTGTATTTTGCAAATATTTGTTTTTCAAATACAGGAAAGCTATTGATTTTTACATATTAATTTTAAGACTGCATGTCTCACTGAATCCCAAAATTCCAGTGATTTTTTAGTTGATTATTGTATTTCTAGATAGACAATTATACCCTCTTCGATTGATCTCTTATCTAGTGACATTGGCTGGTGCTTCTAAGATAATATCAAATGCTACAGTGGACATAGGCATGCTCAGACTTGAATTTGAACGGCTTTGTTGTGTCAGTGTGGCAGTCACTTTTGCTTTGAAATTTTAAAAAACATGAAATAGCTACAATGGATTCTTAGATTCTTTTTTTTTTAATTTTTTATTTGATAAACATGGTCTTACAACTAGGAGGGGTTCATCGTCAAACAACCAAGAATAAAAGTGTAATGACAGAGCAAGCCAATATTGGTGCCAGACCATGGTTTCCCAGCTTTGGATTCCCCATGGTTCCATGTTTCACTTAAGACCCAAGTTAACTGGACTTCTCCTGGAAGTCAGAGGTTCCCCTCGGATTAGATTCACCCATACTACCTCCCTCTGGTCACCTTGATGTCCTTCCTATTCCCTTCCCGCCTCCCTTCCCCCCTCCCTACGTCCCCCAGGAATCTTAGCACAGTTCCCCATGATCATGTAAGAATCCCCACATGATGAGGTAATTGTTAGGTTAGCCATCTAATGAGGATTCTTAGATTCTTATGTGATACCGTTATATATAGTGTGCACTTGTTTTGGTTGTGAAATTAAGCTACGTTGGATTTAGTGGGTGAGTTCTCAGGCGTTTATTGGATTTGTCACATGATTTTCTCCCTTCAAAATATTAAGTGCTGGGGCTGGAGCGGTGGCTCGGCAGCATGGCGTTTGCCCAGCATGCACTGGTACGCGAGTTCAAACCCCAGCACCACGCACACAGCCAAGTCTGGGAGCAACGAAAGCCACAGGAAAAAACTAAGTAAAAGCTGTTTCCCTCTCTCCCCCACCCCCTCTCTGTCCCTCTTTCTTTGAAAAAAAATATTAAGTGCTGAATTGGGAAATGGACTCACACTACTTGGCTGGGCTCCGTGCCTTTGTTTCTCCATCCTGGCAGAGGGAAGTCTGAGCCTCTGCAGCCAGGTGGAGGGGGATTCTGAAGTTAGCGCCTAGGTCTCGGGCAGTACTCTGTGGTTCCGAGCGGGGAAGGGGACGTTGCAAATTGTAGGAGGCTTTCTTCCGGACTTGTGTGGACACGTGGGGTGCTGAGGTGCCCGGCAGGTGGAGCCAGGGGTCAGGGGCTGCGGGCAGCTGCTGCGTCTTGGCAGTGGCCCTCTGTTACTCGCCACAGCCACCAAGCAAGAAGGCTTCAGAGGAAGCTGCAGTTGGAGTGGCCTGGCCTAGGCATCCTGCCTGCCTTCTTCATACCCTGAATCTCGGGTGAGATGCTGGTCCCAGGGCTCCCTGGGGCGACTCCCTCCCATGTGCGCTGGCTCCTGCGAGGAGCCACAGGCAGAGTGAGACCCTCCACCCACGCCCTTTGCTCAGGTTGAGCAGCTGGGTGCCCCCCTCTGCACGAGGCTGTGCTATTTTTCTCCCTGTTGGTATCTAGCAGCTTGCTAGATGGCCATCTTCAAGAGAGGGCGCAGGTAAGTCACCCCGGGTCTTGCTGGGTTTGCTCAGGGCCTCCATTTTTTAAAAAGGCTCAACCCCCACCACACACACCTGTGGTGTGTGCACAGTCCACAGTTTGAAAGTTAGGTGAGTCAACACAGGGACCCACAGGGAGTCCAACGCCCCACCATGAGGCTCAGGCAACCTGCTAGGTGCCAGTCATCCTTTTGAGAAAGAAGCCTGGCCCTGGGAGAGCTGTCCATGGGGCTTTCTCGCAGCCCTCAAGGCTGCCTGAGAGCTCTGCGGCCTGATCAGCCCCAGGCCACTGTCCTCAGACCTACACCTGTCCTGCTCGTTCCCCTCAATTCAGGTATTTCAGGGTCAGACTCTGCCCTTTCCAAGCTAGGAGCCTTGATAAAGCCATCTTCACTAATTAGGGCTAGGCCAGCTCATTAGCTCCGATCCCCCAACCCTTGGCTTGCTGCCAGAGGCAGAACAAGCGCTAAAGTCACTCAGACCTGGCCTTATATTTTTTCTGTATTTTTGTTGTCATTAAATATTGTCACACGTTGTTGTAGCTTCTCCATGAGGACATAGTTAAACAACACTGCTTCTGTCTCTCATGTAGAACTCGGGAGCCTGGAAGAGGTCAGGAGCAGGGCCCCTCCTGTCTGGCGGGTGCTGGGTGCAGGCGCCAGAAGGGCAGCGGGCAGCGGCTGCCTGTGGACCTTTCCAAAGCTGCACTGCTGGAGCGTATTCCTTCAGACTGACCTCGGCCTCACCCAGGTGGAAGCGAACAGCAGGCCCGCTTCCCAGGCCCTGCTTGCTGGCTCTCCTCCTGTGGTGTGGCTTCAGGAAACAGGAGGAGATGAGGAGATCAGATCTGAGGAAGCCCGAGAGCCCATAGAGAATGATTACAACCATGAGGCACAGGGAAGAGGAACTGGACTCGGAGTCTGATAAGTTGGCTTTTATTAACTTGTTAACCCTGCTGGCCTTTCCAGGAAGCGGAAAGCAAGGCCTTTCAGCCCAGCCATGGCCGCTGCACAGGCCAGGCGCTCAAACGGAGCCAGAGGACGCTTCACACGGGGACGGGAGGCACAGACGTGCCAGCGAGTGCCCTGCGTGCCTCTGTTCCTGGGGGTGTTGGCTGAGAGCACAATTATCTGGAACTGTGAAGCTGGTGATATTCCATCCACAGCCATGCTGGAGATAAGAGCCTGATGCATTGAAACAACGAGGCCAGATGTGCTTCCTCCCTCCATGCGAAGATTGACCCACGTTTGGGAATATAAAGTCAAATCTGGAAACGGTAGCCGCCAAGGCTCCGGAGCACAGGGACCTGCTGTTCCCTTGCTGCAAGCCAGCCCATGGTTGCAGCAGGCAGAGTGGCCTTGCGCTGCAGGACCCCTGCTCAGTCCCTCTCGCTGAGGCTCGAGCAGGCTGCGACTCTTTGAAGCCCATGGGTCCACGGAGCCACAGCACCTTTGCCCACCCAGCAGGCAGAACAGGGCCTGGCAGTGTGTGTGTGGGTCTCAGATTCCAGAGAGGAGCTGGGCCCAGGCACACTGAGGTCCCCACAGGTGGCTGGAGCCAGCAGGGAGGCCACTGCTGTGTGGGGCAGGTCCCTCCATGTTCTGGAAATGGCCTTCTGTGTCACTAGCTCCCGCTGTCTCAGGGCAGACTCCAGGTCCCTACAGTGACTCCATGGCCTGTCCCCCATGTCCTAAGGCCCTTCTCACCATGAGGCCTACTGCAGGCTGCCCAGCTCCACAGCTGGCAGGGACTCACCTGTGTTGGGCTTAGGCAGAATTCCCTTCTCCCAGATGGCTGGGGACAAGTTCCCTGCAGCCTGCAAATCTTGCCTGTTACCCTCTCCGTGAGGCCACCAGGCTGGCTGTGCCAGGCTGATTCCCCAATGCACTCTCCACTTTGCCCCTGTGGCTATGACCATGAACTTACGCTTCGTGTATTCAGTGTGTCTAGAATGTGAGCCTCGAGGGCAGGGGCCTTGTCTGCTCCTACATCTGTATTTGAGGCACAAACATGGCACAAGTGTGTTCCCATCAAACATGGCCTCTTGAGTGTGAGGCTCCCCTCCCTTCCTTCCCAGGCACCAGGGCAGGTGGTAGGCATGGAAAGCAAGGCCTTTAAAGGAGGCCAGGATCTGGCTCCATGGACTTCGCTAATTCAAACAGAATTCCAGACCTGATCAGAAACACACCCACATGTGTGTGTGTGTGCATGCATGCATGTGTGTGCACACGTGTGTGTGCATGCTTGTATGTGCATGTGTGTGGGAGCGAGGCTTTCTCTAAACCCTATGCGCTCTCCATGACTTACAGGGGATGGCCCCAGGCCCAGAAGGGGAGGCCCAGAGCTGGCTCCCCCTGCTCTAACTCCAAATATTCTGGCTCCGTGTGGCCTCACAGACAGTGGCTGTCCCTAGTGCAGTGACCAGCATAGGACGATGCGAAAGGTCTACATTCAAGTGCCTGTTCCAGAAAAAACAGGGCGGAGAGCCGCCACGTCCTTGGGTCTTGGGGAATCTTGCTCCAGCCTTTCCTGCCTGATCAGCAGCCCTTCAAGGGCCCATGGCATTTCTCCACTTGTCTTTCTCTCCTCGCATGCAGAATGTATTTGTTTATTTTTGTCTTCATTAACAGGGAAGTTACATAAAGTCATAGGAATTTCAAGACTGAGAAAAAAGATCGATTGAATGGAAGCTAGCAAGTTCATCATTGCTGGCGCAGTCGGATTCATCTGGAAGGCAGGACCAAAGGGGAAACGGCAGGCTGCAGCCAGCGATAACCTCGGGTTAGCGTAACATAAACTGTGCACGTTATCGTATCCACTGCAACTTGAATGCAGCTTTGTGTGCCTGGCGCTGGGAAGAAAACCCAAGGCTGCGTGATGGCAAAGGCTCCAGGAGCCGCGTGCCGTGCAGATGTCTGCACAGGACACTGCCTAAGGACCTAGCAGTCTGGGGCGCTCTTAAATTGCTTTCATGCAGTGCTGAGCAAGCTCAAAAATGCTGTTTCATAAGATAAAAAATGTAGGAAAGATGACTCTCATATATGGGTGACAAGACTTTTTATTTCACTTCATGCCTACTCTGAGCCAGAATTTGGATCAAAGCTTTAAAGACACATACATCAGTAAGAATCCAGAGGTCTACCCAATGAGTTTGTTTATTTTTTTCTTGGTAAATTAACACGTTGGTTGGGCAATGCATAGACATATTTTCAACATTATGTATCAAGATTCCTGAAAGAATTAATATTCTTTGATCCTCACAACTTCACCTCTAGAAATAAGTCTTGAACTAACAAATTAAACATATATATACTCACATGTGTTATGCACACATGGACTGAGTTTGTGTGCATGTGTGTTGAATGCAGTCTTGTTTACAACAGTGAAAGGAATTTTAGAAAACATAAATAACCAATAATAGGAAAATGGCCAAACAAATTATGGTATAATCATAATATGGAGTGTTATGAATCCATAAAAATTACATTTTCATGGACCATTGAAGGTCATTGGGAAAATCTAATGAAATACAAAAGACAACTATCCCAGTATTTCTAGCAACTATGTCTGAATTGCGTGCTTCCAGATGACTTTGTGTTCACTTTATGCTTTTCCTATTTTCTCATCGTCTTTACAGGATTCACACGTGACTCTTACTCTCTGGGGAAACTAGGAACATTCCTAGGATAAAACAAAACACTCAGTGATGAGCAGGATGGATCAGCCCACTGGCTCTTGGTGAACTTGGCACTTAGGAACTGTACAGACAGCAGCTTCCAGGGTCCTGCGCTCCTGGTGGGCGGCAGCAGCTCCCCCCCACTTCTGGAATTGCGGGAGTGCTGGTGAGGTGGAGTCCCTGGAAGGCAAGCCTGTCCCCCAAGTAGGAGTGCCTGGTCCAGGCAAGGGGCTGGACGCCTCCTTGTGTCCCACAGATCCGGAATTTTCTCCTCCCTTCCTTCCTTGTCAAGTTCTGAAATTCCATCAAGTTGTTTCCGCCTACTTTGTCACAAGAACAAATATAAATGTAGAAGGGGAAAGGATTTGTCCTCGGGCTTAGCGATGAAATGAGACCGATGCCATCTCAATTTCTTGCCCACAGTTTACTTTCAGCAAGTAAAAACAATGCCTACAGAAACCTCTGCGGCTCCGGCAAACATACACCGTGTCCCTGAAAACAACTGCGACTTACGCAGCCAGTTCCAGCAAGCAGCTTTAAAAAGGGCAAGCAAAGGGCCCGCGAGGGTGCAGCAGAGGTTCCGCTCTCTGCGACCTGCACAGGCTGGAGGCTTTTGTCCCGCTAGGTGGACACCATGTCCTCCCGGTTTTGATCACTGGGTTGGAAAACACTCATTGCATGGTTAAATCTGAGCCTCGCAGTGTTGGTCAACCCGCTGCAGAGCAGGTGCTGCTAACCAGTGCCCCCCCACCCCCCGAGGGTGACCCCGCCTCCCTAGGTGGGTCTCTTGCACAGCAGGCCCAGGGAGGTGCAGGAGGAAATGGGGCTCCCGGCTACCTGAAAGAGGAGAGCACGCCACAGGCTGGTCATCTCCATTTAGCAGAAGTCATGGAGACCAGGTTGCTCACCCCAGATTAAAGGAACAATACTACTTGGTACCTTCTGCTGGCATTATTTACCTACGAAGCCTCAGACAGAAGGAGATGGGTGCAGCAGGAGAGGCAGGAACAGGATCGGGTGGGGAAAGAATGTCAAGGTCACTAGCCCCCAGGGCACCCCAGCCATGGTCAAGAGGTGGGCTGCTCATCCTGCCAGGCAGGGTCCCCTTACTCACTTAATTTCATTCATTGATTTGAAAAATGTTCATTGGCCAGGAAGTAGAAGTCCCAGGTGAGTCTGAAGCCTCAGAGGGACCAAAGAAGAGACTAAAGCAGAGGGCACGCAGCAGGTGGAAGCAGGACAGACGGCCCGCAGCAGACTCAGTGGTGACAGCCGAGGCAGGAGGGCGGGATGGCCGGTGCTCACTGAAGCCAGGTGCTGGCTATGGAAGGGGCGAGCGCAGCTGGGTGGGCTGCATGGGACCGAGTTTGCTCATTATTCACTCTTCTGCTTTCTGTTTGCGCCGGCTCTTGCCCTCGCCCAGCCTCATCAGGAGGTGTAACAGCTCAGCTCAGCTCCCATCGATTCCCTGTCCTCCAAGCCTCCTCCCCAGGGACAAAAGTAGTTTCCCTTGGTCTTGATATGGTGGGACGCTTAGGCTGTATGTCCCAGCAGCAAGGACAAGTGGCCCTGTGTGTGGCAGTGTAGACATGATCCCCACTGACCAGCCAGGTCCTCGATTTGGGTGGGCACAAAATCCCATGAGGCAACTCTCTCCTTGAGACAAATCCATTCTGACATGGACTCCCCAGCACTATCATAGGCCCACAAATTCTATAGAGAGGTGGGGAATTGAAGATGTCTAATCGTTGAAATTTTAGAACCACCAGACCCGAGATGGTGTCTTTCCCAGGAGC
This sequence comes from Aplodontia rufa, assembly GCA_004027875.1. NCBI lineage: Eukaryota > Metazoa > Chordata > Mammalia > Rodentia > Aplodontiidae > Aplodontia > Aplodontia rufa. Next base: position 15,167 of record PVKS010006087.1, read on the forward strand.
ACCCAGTGGTGGGGAGACGCAGCCCTGTGGTGCAGCCTGTCACCTGCCTCGGGACCAGCGATCAGCTCGGGGTGGGGCTCAGACCTGCTGCTCCCGCAGGACCTCCTTCCTGAGGGGCAGGCGCCACCTGCCGCATCTCACCCCGCTGCCTTTCAGCCAGCCAACCCTCAGGACAGGTGCACAGGTGTTCAGCACACAGGGGTCACCCCAGAGGCTGCAGCTGTGAGACAGTCCTCTACAATTCCTATGGTCAGGCTGAGACCCTGGGCTCCCCACCACCTCCACTGCCAGAGCCTGTGGGAACCCACAGCTTGGGACCCCTGAAGGCATTGGGCTCCCTAGCAGGTCTCCTCCATGGGGCATTCTGGCTGTGATTCCCCATCCCAGGTTCCTTCTCCCAGGAGCCCACTAGCTCCAGGGTCTCAGATGTGCCCACCCCAGTGGACCCTGAGTCCCTGCCCCTGGAATAAGAGCGTTCTCACCCACACTTGCCCTTCCAAGTCCTGGGACTGAAGATCTGGAAGGGTGCCTGGAGTCCAAGGCCCCATTCAGATCTCAAAGCAAGAGCAAGAACACACGCTGCCAGGCCTGGCTGGGAATCTGAACAGCAGTCCTGCTTTGGGTGCTGTTTAACAAAGAGACAAGAACAATGTGAGACTTTCCAAAAACTAAACAACTCCAAAGAAAAATGCAGCTTCCTTCCTTCCTTCCTTCCTTCCGTGGGGGGGATTGAACCCAAAGCCTTGGTCATGCTAGGCAAGTGCTGTATAGAAATGGTTTATTTCGGGCTGGAGCAGTGGCTCGGCGGTTATGGTGCTTGCCCGCATGCACAAGTACACGGGTTCAAACTCCAGCACCCATGTACACAACTAAGTGTCGGAGCAAGAAAAGCCATGTGAAAAACTCAATAAAAGTGATTCTCTCTGTCTGTCTCTCTCTCTCTCTCACTGTTCTTCTCTCTTAAAAAAAAAAAAAAGAAAAAAGAAATGGTTTATTTATACAAAGTTTCTCCAGCCTCTAACAGGACAATGAACATTATGAGATAAAGACAGAGCTACCTAAGAGTGCTCAGCCAAGCCCCAGTGGGCGTGTCTGAATGGACTTCTCTTTGACAGAATCCACAATGGGAGAAGCTGGAGTGTTATTAGATAAAAAATCAGCAGGACAGCTAAACAACAGGTTTATTTAATTCTGAAAACATGACAAGTCATCTTCATGTCCTCCAGAAAAATAGATGGGGTCATATTAAAATGTCACTCAAATTCTGATCAGGAAGCCTATGTAGTGTTTAACCCATGTAAGGGATTAGATAAGCTTTAAAAATGAGACACAAAATTGTATGAATGATGATCATTACTATTTAAAGAAATAAAATATAGCTGTGGCTATGAGGGAGTAAAAAAGGAAGTTGAGACTTGTTCCATTCTAAACAGTTAGAAAGCTGGACAAACTCTACGAAAGAACCTTTGTCAGACGTTGAAAAATAGGAAATGAAGATTTCAGGCAGAAGGAAGCCTCACAGTCTTTAAAAATCCAGCGCTGAAAAAAATAGGACAATGTCTTATTCTAATTAAAAATTACTAGACACATTAATAAACAGGAAGCTACTACACATTCAGAGAAATCTAAGTCAATAAAAACGGAACTAGAGCTGATCAAGATGATAAAATTAGAAAAAGGACCTTGAAAATATCTATAATAAATATGCTTAATATTCTCAAGATTGAAGGGAAAGCAAGAATATAAAGAGGAGAGAAAAAAGATATAAAAAAAAGAACCAAATAACAAGTTCAGAGAAAATTAGCAGTAGAATATAAAGTTTCACTGAATTGGATTAAGAGAATACTAGAAACTGCTTAAGAACCAGTGTACACAGACATGCAACTGAATCTGTCCAAAATCATAAAGTGAAAACTAGCGACCAGAATCTGAGTGACCTGTAGGACAACACCCAGCCACTAACATCCATGCAAGTGGAGTCAGAAGAGGGAAACAAGGTAGCATTTGAGGAAATGACAGCAGCATTTCAGATGTAATGAAAATCATCCCCAGATCCAAGCAGCCCAGTGAGTCCTGATCTGAGTCAACACAAGGAACACCACCCTGGGTGCACCATGATAAAACTAAGAGAAGCACTGGTACAGAGCAGGTCTTAAAAATAGCCGGAGGAGAAAAGGAACATAAAAAAAAAGACAGGTGTTTGTTCAAAAATTATGTGAGGCAGAAGACAACTATATCACATCTCTAAAGCACCAGAGGAAAAATCCTGTTGAGTTGAAGTTTTATAGATAGCATGTTAAAACTTTCTCAGACTAATAAAGACAGAATTTACCACCAGCATATCTTAACCACAAGAAATGTTAAAGGAAATTCTCCAAGCAAAAGGAAAATAACTCCAGATGGAAACATACATGGAATGAGGATCACCAGCAATGTGAGTATGTGTAGAACTATTAAACTGATTTATTTTTTACTGCTTCAATTTACCGCACCAAAAACTGAACATTTATAGCAAAATGATATTTGTTGATATGGTCATAATATGTACAGAAACAAAATGTATACAACAATGGTAAAAACATGGAGAGTTACACAGAAGTTTTTCTATTGTATTTAAGTGGCATAATAGAATCTAAGGGTGGAAATATCTAAAGTGCATTTTTAATCCCTAGAGCAACCAAAACGAAACAAAGTGCAATAGCTAGTAAAACAATATTGGATACAAGATGGAATCAGAGAATTGTTTTTAAAAGGCAGATAAAAAGGGAGCATGCATGAGATTGACAAACAGAAAACACAGAAATGTGATATTCTTAAACCCAAATATATCGAGCACGTAGGATGCAGTCCTCGGAGCCTGCCAATCACTAGCCACATGCAGCTATTCACGTAGATTTAATTAATTCAAGCTTTTAAAACACCAGGCAAACTAGGAACATACCCAGGACTCCGCAGCCATGCTGGTGGCTACCACGTGGGCAGCTGAGAACAGACCCTGGGCACAGAAGGCTCTACCAGTGTGGACCAGGACATCACCAAGAAACAGGTCAGACTAGGTGAGAAAACAAGACCCACGCACATGACAAATGCTGTTGAAGGGACAAAGAAAGACAGAAAAAGGGGGGAAACGCAGCTTTAAATATAAAGACGCAGCTCAGTCAGTGGAGCCTCCAAGGAAGAAATGGCACCCGGGACAAAGGGTGACTCGTGATGGTAAAGGCCTCACTTAGGCATTCTGACTAATGTCATGGAGCAAGGACAGAATCAAAAATGTGTCAGTCAAAGACCGTCGGGTCTAAGAGAATAAAGAGAACTATGCGAAATTATATTTGGAGATTTTAAAATTCTCTGAGTAAATAGTAGAAGAAATAGAAAATCGGGGTTCTTGGAGAACACTGCTTCCCAGGTTGACCCAGATGGCCTCACAGAACCCTCCACGCCCACGCTGCGGAAGCCAAGCAGCCCAGAGGCGCAGGGAGTGGCCAGCACAGTGGATGGCACATGAACAAGCACGGGGACTTCAGTCTTTTAAAATTGACTGAGACACCCGTTTAACCACAGTGGAATCAAATTAGAAATATATCTGGAAAGGTCCCCAACTACTTGGAAATGAATCGAAACACTTCTAAAGAACACGTGGGTCCAAGAATAAATATATCTCTAGCATGACTGACCAAGTTTCTTAAAAAGGAAGATATAAAGTCTCTGTCAGGAATGAAAGATGGGACATCACTTCAGACCCCACAGACATTAGAAGCCCAATGCGGATAGTGGAATAACTTTATGTCAATACAATAATCTAGATAAAAAGATAACCCTCTAGATAAAAAAGATAACACAAGAAGAAATAGAAAATCCCAATGGTCCTACATCACATAAGGAATTACATTTGTAATCTAAATTCCTGGCTGATCCCACAGAAAAACTCTATGAAATATTTTAAAAAGAAATCACACCAATCCTTCCTTGTAGCTATTTTAAAATATTAATTGTTAACTGTATCCACTCCACTGTGCAGTAGAACACCAGAGCTCACTCCTCCTTTGTAAGGGAAGCTTTATGGTTATCCAGCAGCCTCCCTGTCTCCCGTTTCCCTCCTGCATCCTCTGCCCCACAACCTCCAGTGACTGCTGCTGTACTCTCTGCCTCTTTGGGATGACAGACATGCTAATTTCCCTGTTGTGGTCAGCACACAACGTATATGCCTTTGGAAACATTATACTGCACCCCATAAAAATGTCTAATTATGCATTAATTTAAAAATAAACTGAAGCAGTGATACCAATCCTGCACAAACCCTTTCAGGAAGCAGAGTGACAAGGAAACACTTCCAAACTCACTGTATGAGGCAAGCGTTAACGTTACACCAAAACCCCCACAAGTACCACAATGAAAGAAAACTATAGACTGGTATTGCTCATGCACATACATGCTAAATCCTTAAAACACATCAGGAAATAACTTGCATAAAATACAACGGAATGAAGCATCATGACCACGTGGGGGTTTTTCAGGACTAGAAGAAAATCAAAGAAACTTACTATATTAATAGAATTTTAAAAGAACAATATTGCAATCTCAGTAACTATAGGAAAAACAGTTGACAGTACTTAAATCCCGTTCATATTTAAGACACTCAGTACATTGGGAATAAAATGAAAGGTTCTCATCTGCTAAGGAGAATTTACAACATAACTGTAGCTAACCTCATACTTAGTGGTGAACTTCTGAGTGTGTTCTACAATGGAAGCAACCCAAGAACTTCCCTCTGTCTGTCCCCTTACTGAAGGGCTCTGCTAGCACCACAAGACAAGGTAAAAAATGATTTAGATTAGAAAGTTTGTGGGAAATCCCAAAGAATTTTGTAAGTCAGCTTTCCATCACTGTAATAAATACCTGCGATTAAACAAACTTATAAAGCAAAAGGGTCAGTTTGGCTCACTGGTTTAGAGGTTTCAGTCTATGATCCACAAAAAAGAAAAAAAAAATTACAGGTAATCCTCAAATTTACCCAGTGGCACAACACAACATACAAAAATCGACTGTATTTCTGCATACTACCAACACACAACTAGAAAAGGAAATTTTTAAAATAATAACAATCACAATAACATCAAAAATACGAAGCATGGAGCTGGAGCAGTGGCTCAGCGGTTGGAGTGCTTGCCTGGCATGCATGAGGACCTGTGTTCAAACCCCAGCACCAGGTACACAGCTAACTGTCAGAGAAACAAAGGCCAGACAAAAAGTAAATAAAGTTGATTCTCTCTCTCTCTCTAAAAAAAAATACAAATCACTTTAAATTTGACGAAGAGTGTGGAAGAACTGTACAGGGAAAATTACACAAGACAGACACAGACGACAGAAATCCAGGATAGGCACACGGCAAGGCCCGGTGTGAGTTGACTCCGTAGAGTGGAGATGGCTGTGTTCTCTTTCTATGCGGTTGCTCTAAAATAATCCACAGTGAATTATCAGGGGACTTTCTAGGTACGCATTGATGGCTTATGCTAAAATCTGTGCAGCATTAACAACAGTATTTTAGAAAAGAGGACAGTTAGGACTTTTGCTACGAGCTCTGAGACTTACAGGAAGACGAGGCCAGTCGGCCAAGGTTTTGGAGGCCCACAGTCCGGCTCATCCTACACAGGACTGCCTGCTCCTGCTTCCTCTCATACCTCCTCCCCTCTAACAAACTATCTGCACCCCGAATTCTACCCAGAAGTCGGCTTCTGCACACCCAACATGGCGACTACCTCCTTGTGTTGTCCTTATGGAAAAGGGGACAGTGAGACTCCATGTCCCTGAGTGTCCCTTGTCTAGCCAAGCTAAGAGAGCATGAGAGCAGTCCCGGGATGGCGGGTCCAGAGACGTGCTCTCTTGAGGGACCCTGGCTTCCTCGTGCACATGGGGAACCGGGGCCTGTTGGTGCTCTCTGCAGAAAGCTGCTTTCTTGTGTGAACCCCAGGACAGCAGCCCCCCGGGAGGCTGGTCAGACAGGCACGCTAAGCCAGCTCATGCTGACGGTGTCTCCGCCTCTGCAGCCCATGACCAAACCCCCTTCTCAGCGGGAAGGGTACTAACTGAGAGCCCTGTGGAAAGGACAGGTGTCTTCATCCTGCCAGCGTCCACTGGATCTGTGGGGAGAGGACGTGCTGCCAGGCCAGTCTCCTGAAGGACTCAGACACCATCTCTTCAACTGTCCCCTCTGAGAGCAGCCACTGGTCCCTTTCTCTAGTAAATGGTGTCCCACACACTGTCTCTGGCAACTTCTTGGCCTTTTAGCAGGGTATCCCACTGCCCTGGTACAGCTGGACCGCGGACATGACAATTCCGAATCTAGATTGCTCACCATGTCACTACCATGCTCAAGTCCTGCACGTAGACAGTGATTTGGTTTTCTGTAAAGTTATTGCTCAAAAATTACTAATTCCCACCGTGTAACCACCCTTCAAGAGCGCTGAAAGAAACGCAGTGTTTCCTTGAATCATTTTGTGAAGGTTGAAAAATCTAGATCCTAAGACCTGTGAACCAAAACGGGACCAGATAAACAGAGACAGATGCGCCTTGCTTATGCGAAACACTAAATTAAAAAGAATAGTAAATAAGTAAATTGTGCATTTGAAAAATACAATATTACTTAGGAGGGCTAATTGTAATAATTCAGGGACAAAAACATCAAAGGATCTATTTGTTTTACTTAAAAAACAAAGTAAACGCTTGGCCGTTAATGGGTATTTTTAAAACTCTGAGTGAATCCCCAGGTCACTGAAGTTGTCAATCAACTAACCTGCCAGGCCAGGCCAGCAAGCTGAGCTTGTGTCAGTCTGGCTTTTCTGTTCTTACCTGAAGAGTCTGTTTATTTAAGCGGCCATAGTGGTTCTTAACCCATCAAAAGTGTTAGTTTAACAAAGAATATTAAGCAATTAATCTGTGGTGGAAAGAATTAAAATAAGCAGAATTTATCACTTTGTCAGACTCTGCAAACAGCATGTGCAGATCTGAGAGCGCTGACTCCACATCTTCAGCTTCACGCTGCAGATCTCCTCCAAAACAGACCGGCGAGCTGCGTGCTTGGTCTGCTCGAGGCCAAGAGATGGCTGTCACTTGATTCGTCCCACAGTATTAGCTGAACCTCCAGTTTTGCTGTCAGCAGAGCGCAGCTCAGAACTCTGCACGTTTGCTGTCCTGCAGGGCTGGAGACTGAAAAGGAGGTCCCCTGGGTCTGTGAAGTCATCAGAACCAGGGGCAAGCCAGCAGAGCCGCCCTCTGGCCAGGAGGGCTGGACTTTGGTGGAGGGAGGGAACAAGCCAGCTGGGAGGGCAGCCCATCCTGTCCAGGGTAGCCAGGGTGAGCTGAGACCAGGCGCTGGTTCCTGGAGGCCTCTCTCGCCTGGCAGCCTCCCCAGGGAAGCCAACCATGCAGCCCCGTTCTTCAGCCAGAGACCTGCAGGCCTGTTTGGATGGAGGGTCAAGGCCCTGTCCAGACACGTCGTCCCCAGCAGGTGCCTGGGTGGCACCCTCAGACAGGGCTGGCAGACCTGCTTTCCTCTTTGGCTACACAGCGCCTCCTTGATGGAGGGCAGGTGTTCCTTCCCACCCAGCGTCCCACCCAATCACTCCTCTCAGCCCTTCTGCAGCAGCAGGTGGGGTTGGCAGGCTTTTGCCCAAGGCCCTGCAGTCTGGAAGCATTTTGTCCAGCTAAGGAGAATGCTGCCTGCCAGGGCTCACTCTGCTCTGTTCCCTAAAACCCTAGTGGAAGGCTCCTTCTGATCCCTGAACTTCCCAGGACATTAGGAAAGATAAAGCTCCTTCCTCCAAGTAGCCTCTAAAACACATCTGTGGGAAGCTGCTTTCTGTATCCTTTAGCTGGGCCTGGAGCCTGGGAAGCCATGTGGGAGTCTCTAAGAGGGCGCATGTGCACACACGCAAATACACACACACATAACACAAGCACGCATGCACACACACACAACACAACACAAGCACACGTGTGCACACACATGCACATCCATACATGTGCACACACAACCACACATGCACAACCCACACATGTGTGCACATATGCACACACATAGAAACACACATACACACCTAGACATGTGCGCACACACATGCACACACATGCAGGCACACTCCTAGCGTCCCCAGAGCCTTTTCTGACCCTCAGCTCCCCCAGACTCTGGCACTGTCTCGGAGGGTGGTGGCATATCCCTGGACTTCAGCTCTTTTCCTTTGTCACAGGGCAGCAACCAGGAGACCAACAGCACTGTCTCTTGTTAATATGAAACACTCCCACAGGGAAATGAAGTCAGTCAGTGTTTTGTTATTCTGCACAATCCTCTGGACAAAATGAAGACCCTGCCCTTGAATGGTGTGGAAGCAAACGCAGCCACGGGCATGGGATCGGCCCATCCTGCTCCTCTCCCCCTTGAAAGGTGAACACGGGGACTCCTGCAGGCAGACGGGGCCTCCAAGGTCCCTCTCACAGTGCACCTTCCCCTGGCGTCTTCAACTCCAGGACACCAGGCCTCCTGGTCTCCTGCTTAGACCACAAGCCTCCTGTGTTTGCGTTTTCTATTGGAAAAGGTCGAGCCAAAGTGCCTCAGTGGAATGTGGGACCCCACTGACATCGCTGGGGCAGAAGCACATGGTGGAGGGTTCCAAGGACAGGACGAGGCCGATTACAGAGGGAAGTGCTTGTTTGTTTGAAGAGGCAATGGAGAGCCAGGTAGGGTCACCTTCTATTAGCTGTAAATACGTTCCTCATCCTGGTGTTGAGCGAGTTCTCAGAAAATGGGGGTGGAATTGAACTTGGCTAATTTAAGGTCTATCGCCTGCAGCTGTCACCGATCTCCGCTCTGAGCTTGTTTATGTAACCAGCCCTTTTGATGGCATTTGGCCACATGTGACCCCTGTTGCCGAGCACAGACCAGGGGTTAGGTCCCTTTGGTGGGCTGCACAGGGTCTTATTTCCATTTGACACAAAGTAAAGTTGGTGTGAAAAATATGGAGAGACCATGACCTGGGGGTAAGACAGAGGAGCAAGAAAAGCCTGAAAACAATCCGTACGTGCAGCTCACCGACTCCGATGAGGAGCATGGTGCTGGAGCTTTCAGGAGCCTCGGAAGTGGCTGCAGCTGCTCTTCCAGGGCTGCTCTTGGCCACTCGGGGCAGCACCTACAGCGGCAACGGCTTTGCATTGAAAAACTGGGCTCAAGTCATTTGGAAACTTTATACACGCACACATGTGAAGGGATGGCACAGGGAAAATATTCTGCCCCTCCAGGTTAGCGCTGTGACAAGAATAAACAGTCATGAATAAAAGTGAGAACCCTGCCTACACACTTGAGAAGTACAGGGTCTAATCTTTCATTTCAGGAAGAAGGCGGAAGCCAGCCTGTCCCTAAGGTCCTTCATTTAGTATTGATTTTGATATTAAATTACCAATCTCAAACTCTGAGCCTTTTATTTTCCTCTGAAGCAACCTAAAAATATCTTTTCTCTTAATATCTCATTCCAGCTCAGATTTCCTTTTCTGCACACGTGCATGCGTACACACACACACACACACACACAAACACACGCACAGACTCACACATTTTAAGAATCCTGTAATTCTCCCAGATTCTGACCAGAGAATGTCTAAAGCTGTTCTTTGAGTCTGGGAAGTTAGTGGGAGCTCAGGTCATTCTCTGAAATACATAGAAGGATGGGAAGAATGAGCAAGGGAAATTGAAAACAAAAGGGAAACAGAAGGAGGGAAAGCAGGAGGAGAGAAGATTGGTGGCCCCGTGGATTAACGAATTGACTTCAGAGAGCTCTGGAGTAATCTCATCCCTCCGACCACCTAGTGGCAGGGATTACGTGTGCCTGGTGAAGCACAGATCACATGAGCTGTGTGGGCATCTGGTCCCTGGAAAGGCAGGGCCTGGGATTCCGTTTCTCCATGGTCCACCAACAGCTGCGAGAGGTCATGAGCACCCTGGCCAGACACCTGACCTGAGGGGGTGGAGGGTCCCGAGGACCTGGACTGATCCCAGGGCACATGGTGGCACCATGTTTTCTTTTTCATACTCAGATCCTTATTTTGTAAAAAGAACAGCTTCACAGCTGCGCCCACACACAGTCATTGATGACGTCGCCCTGCCCATAGTTGTCAGCAGGACTTCATGGGCAGGGGGCAAGGCCTTGAGCTTCAAAACGGTGATTCAGGAAGTCGCCTGCATTCTGTGGCCCTTGTGGATCCTGCTCCATTTGCCTCCATCTCTAATTATCATAAAACAAACAACAGCAGCGGCAGAGCACGGCCCTGTGCCCCACTGATCTGGATGCCCAAGCCATGGAGGGTGGCAGGAGAGGGTGGCAGGACTCTAGTGCTCACTGAGTTGGACCTGTGTGTGCTCACAGGGCCTGTTCGGACACCTAGCTGGTGTCTTAGTGATCTAGTTCTTGCTCAAAGTAGCAATCAGAGCAACCAATTATGAAAGTGTCATTTGTGGCTTCAGATTACATAGGCAAAGGGTTTTATTTGTCCTGTGTCTTGTTTACAATAAAGATCAGCAAAAACTCAGGTGATTCCTTCCTGCACATGATTGTACAAAGTCCTCCATATTTTGTATTAACTGTCAAACCGCCCTCTTGGTGGTGTTCTGTTTTTAGGCCTACAGTTTAGAAGGTCAAATAACTCCGGAGACTACCTAGCTAGGAAGTGACATGGTTCCTGTGCCCATGCTCCGTCGGCTGTGTCTTGCTGCCTTCCTGGAGCAAGCCCACGTCCAGGCAGCACAGGGTCGGACCTTGGCTTCCTAGTGGAGATGTGCTGGAGAAGCACCTGCTTCCATTGCTAGGGTCCACGGAAGAAGCAGGCAAAGAGCATGCAGGGCAACCTGCTTCTTGGGAGCTTCTGAAGGCAGGAGACTCGCCTGCCTAGAAACATGGGAGATCTCAGCAGGAGACCGCACAAGCCCTTTGGAGGATGGAGGACAACAGACAAGCGTGTTTTTGCTCCTACCATCCATGATACACAACACGAAGTTTGCCAGCTCCAGTGACAAAGTTGGAAGCTGACCTCACCCTGTCCACATCTGTGGGCCTCCACTTACAAACACCTACTGCAAGGGCCTGCACGGACCGGAAGCCAGAGAGACAGGCAGGTCTTCCTGCACCACAGCCAGCAGCTGCAGGGTGTCTCCTACACCCTCTCAGCAATCGCTGGGCCTCCTGGGGAGACCAGGCTCAGCACACCTGCTACCGGAGCTATGTGTGTGCAGCAGCTAATGTAGACAGATGTCAAAACAAGGGAAGTGTCTTCCAGAATGTGTGTGGCTGCACCACCACAAAACACAGGAAGAAAAGGAACAGGGACACGGGTTCAGTCTGGATCACTAAGTCAGCAGGGATCCAGAGGGGAACAGGTCAAACGGGGAAAGCTCTAGTCCGCTCCCAGGCTGCCTTGGATGGGTGCTGCGAGAGGCGGTGGAGCAGCGTCCCCGTAGACTAACATAAACACTGTTTACACTCATTCGTTATCGACTGGGCCATCCTTAGAAAGCCATGTCCATCTTCAGTGCCCAAGGCTGTGTGGAAAGCCAGCTCACAGACACGCTAACTGAACGGTCAAGTGTTTGGAAAGCAAGATAAGTGTGTCACTGTGTTTGACCTCGTTGAGTGAGTGAAGGACTTGGGCTCTTCAGTTTGGAGAAAAGAATGTTCCTGGACAGGTATAAATCACTGTTTCCTCACTCTCGGGGAACAGACATTAAAAAATGTACTCTAAAATCTGGCACTTAGGTTGTGCTTTAGATATTAACTGTTAATGGCCGAGGTTCAAAGTTCTTGCTTATTTACCCAGACGAGGTTTAAGAATCTCGGGCACAGCTGTTTCACAATCTTTCCTTATGGTGGAAGTGGGGGAGGTCTGAAGGGTGACGGAGGCTTTGCTGATGACCTCTTAACAGGACGGCGAGGCTCTTGAGCTAGTGTGTTCTACCCTCCTGCAGCCGTTTACAGCTCTCATCTGAGCATCTCTAGCCCTGAGTGGACCCTGGAAGGGCTTCAAAGGCTTAAAGAGTGTCATCAAGTTCCAGTGGCACACACTTCCAAATGACTACCCATCCCCACGTGTGGCCCGTAAGATGAAGTCCCAAAGACATGAGGGCGTGGATTCCTGTCTGTCCAGTCCTGCTGTCTGCATGGACTTGGGCAACACCCTACTTTTCAATGAGCTTTGGTTCTCTTCCTGCAAAGTTGGGATGATCAACAGATTGGCCATCGAGGCAAAGATACACAAGACTGCCCTCTCTGGTCAACGGTCACCACACAGCCTAAGGGACCTTGCCAGGCCAGGTGCTGGCTCAGCAGGGGTGCAGGACCACAAGGTGAACTTGGGAAAGGGCTCAGCTTCAGAGTTACCCAAAGCAGCATCCAGGGCATCCGCACTGGGATTCATTTTCTTTTCAAGGATATTAAACAAGGCCCTTCAGCATTCATGCCAATTTAGATGTGACTGGTTAAGTATGAAGCAGAGTCAAGGATCACAAAGTGGGTGGAGGAGAGGTATATGTGACTGACCTGGATGCCGTAATCTGGATCTTGTCTCTTAATGAGTTGGATACTGGGATGGAGTTACGAAATGTGTCAGTTGTGGCTGAAATGTAGTCACAACGCCACTCGTTACATAAACAGAATGTACCGCCTATCTTAGATTCTCAGTCGTTAATAAAAGGGGTGCATCCGTCTGTCTACCGTTTGCTTTACCAGGGAGCTTTCCCAGCCTCTGTTGTAGTGGGAGCTGGGTTGCCAGCTCAGCTCTCAGGTGTGAATCTGTGGGGAGCTCCAGTGGAGGACCTCACTTCTTATTGCAGGAAGAGATCAGGGAGTTTCCATAAGTAAAATAGTTAAAGGTCACATTAATGTGTCCATGTGCTATGACAGTGATAGGCAGAGATGGATGTGATGGGCAACTGCATCAGATTTCAGCAGCAGAGAGCTGCCCCCTGGAAGGGGCAGAGCAGGGAGACTGGGCACCTCCAGGGTCACAGTGGTGCCTTTCCAGCAGTGTCTCATTTGGGAGAATCAGCAGCACTTAATAAATCATCGGAGGTCGCTAAGACGCGGAGATCAAAGCAGACCCCTAAGCGTAAGCCTTCCTGGCCATTGGAGAGGAGGACTCTGCAAAGCTTAATTTGCCCAAATGAAAGCCCCTTAAACACAGTGCACCCACAGAATCAGTGCCCATTCGGCTCAGAGCCTTTGAAGAACAAAGATGCCCCGCTTTCCAGTTGGGGTTTCAAAGCTCTTTTGGCAGCACCACTCCGGGATTCCATGATTGGCAGCTGCTGAGAGCCCTCTGCTGCTGACATCACTATTAAATGGTTTACGAGCCTTTGTTTCCTTCCGTAACAAAGCCTCTGTCCTAGGAAAGATTCTGGAGGCGCTCAGCAGGCGGCAGCAGTTTAGGAGGAAGGGAAGCAGGGAGGCGGAGCCTCAGAGGAGCCCGCAATCCCTTGAGTTGGTCATAAAGTGAAGTTCAAGTGGTGTCATTCCGCACTAATCAGAATAATGAGGTAAGAAATCAGAGAGGAAAGGCTCTGCTCTAAGTGCGCGTTATCTGATGCCCATTGACAACGGAATGCCTAGGAAATTGAAATGTCACATGGAGGGGGACTGCAGTCAATAAGGCCAATGTTGCTCGTTTCAATGTCAAGGTTTCCTGAACGGGGATGTTTTAGAAGATACAAATTACAGCCCTTGTTAGCGAGTGTTGAAAATGAGCCTGCACAGCGCTTCCATAAGGTGGGCAGATCCATGTCTTCCCCGTATTCATTTAGCCCAGGAGTGAAAATTAGGGCCTCCCTGCGTGAATTCCTCTAATTATTCAGACAGTGTGAGATCGAGTTTCAGTTCTACCTAGAGAGCTATATGAAATGTGGACAGGCAGATCTCCCAACGATTTAGTTTCACCCAAGATACTCGGAATTTCCCTTTGTCTACATATGGTATCTCCTTCCATTTAATGCAGTTAATGGCCAGGAATGTCGGGGACCACGTGACGCTCGAAGGCACATTTTCACTCCGTCATCTGCCTCTCTGACACGTTGAGTTTAATTTAACCAGGAGATGGAAACTAATTTCCTGAAGCAGTTTCCAGGGTCCTTGGGCAAAAAGGGAAAAGTGTTCCCTTCCCGGGACATCTGGTTGTGATTATGTAAAACCGCTCTGGTGCCATTCGGGACCCCTCCCTCTGCCACTTCTGAGGATTGGGCTTAATCACTGCTTTGAATGCATTCATTTTCTGGAGCTTTCTGGGACCAGCATCCCAGCCCTTGGCACTGAGGGGGCTCGGTGGGGGTTGCCATATTGCCACCAGGTGCCCTAGCAGCCTAGGAAGTTGTTCTGATCCCCCACACTAAATAGAACCCTTCTTGGAGGACACCAGGGTCACCTGAGAAAGCCCAGTGGAGCAGCGTCACTGGACCAGGGACACGGGCACCTTCAGCAGGAGGAATCCTGCCTGGGTCCTGGGGTGGCAATGGCAGGGACTCTGCAGCCAGACTGTCTGATGATGAGACTTCTGGCTCCAGAGTTTGTGAACCCTGTGGTCGCTCACCCTCTGCCAAGTTGCCAGTGTCCCCATCTGTGACTTGGACACTCAGGTCACAGAGCTCCCTTGAGAGTCAAGTGAGATACTCTGTAGAATGTGCTTGTCAAAGAGGCTGGTGTGGAGGAGGTGACCCACGAGTGTCCACTTTTACCCTCCTTGCCTGGGAGATGGTAACGATGCTACAGGAACCTCACAGGCTCTGTGGAGCCTGAAGGTAGGAGGCAGATTCCCCTCCCAGGTGTTCACAGGGCCACTGCTACTATCACTCTCCACTTTGCAGACAGGGTGGCCCTGGTCCTGGCAGCAGGATCCTCCTCTCTCAGGCCCCATGGAGCTCTTGGATGCCCAGAGAGGAGCATATGAGGGGTCTCAGCATCGGACGGGCACAGAACCTAGGGGAGGAGTTGGGTTCTAGGTTGGGGCAGCCACAGAGGAGATGCAGAATCCCGAGCCAGGGGAACTCCCCAGGGACCAAGGCACACCACAGAGACAGGGCTGATTCTCCCAGTTGATTCAGGTGGCATCTTTGCAAGTCCGAGGACCCGATGTCATCTTTAATTCTCCATAGCCTACTGGTAGAATCTGGCCAAACTGAGCCATCGCAGGAGGCACTTGAAGAAAAGGGAGAAGAGGCTGCTGGGGACGATGGCTGTTGGAGGAAAGGGCGTCAGCTGCCCTGTGCTGAGCAGTTTGGTTCTCCCGAGAACCAGGGCCCACAGGTGATGCAGAGATACCTAAGAGCAGATTCTGGTGCAGAAGCGGAGAATTCCCGTGGTCTGCCACCTGCAAGCCTGAGACCCGGGGAAGGTGGTGGTGTGGTTCAGTCCAAGTCTAAAGGCCCGAGAGCCAGAGGGGGGCTTGTGTACATTTGGGAGTCAAAGGCCAAGAACAGGAGCTCTGATGTCCCAGGGCAGAAGAAGGATATCTCCTCTGGAGAAGGAAGACTCCATCCCTGCTGTGCCCTTCTGTCCTGTCCAGGCCCTAGGTAGATTGGACGGTGCCCATCTGTGTTTATTAGGGTGGGTTCTCTTAACTACTGAGCCAAATGCTAATCTCTTCCAGAAACATCTTCACAGACATACATAGAAACGTTTTCCCAGCTACCCGAGCATCCCTCGGGCAGGTTAAGTTGACAAATAAAATTAACCATTGTGCTGCCCATCACCTCCTTTTCTGATGAATGTGCCTGGACTGGACTTAGGTCTCGGTCTCCATCTGGGCCCTGGTTGGCTTGGCTCTGCCCTGCACAGTGCAGAGATTGGAGGATCAAGGTTGCATCAGGGCTCATCAGAACACCAGGGGCAGAGTGCTTCACATAGCACCTTAGTCTAGACTGGAACTCTGTCCTTTTCCAGGGCCCTCCCTGTCCATCCCTGTGCCCTATGGCAGGGCCAGATCCTGCCGTCCTTCTGTGACTATGAGGGCAGATGCTGCCCTTGGACTTGCCAGGAGAAGCAGGCCCACCTCCAACTGTATTTGTTATAAGAAACGTATAACTAGTGCTGGAATTTAAAGTACTGGCGGGAGTGGGAGGGCAGCACCCCTCAGTAAGTAGCCAGTTATCTCTAGCTGTGAATTTGGAGATGATAACCCTCAGCCTATGCTTAGACCATCTTTTGCACAACTCCTGTTTTGCCTTCTTCCAGTTGAAATAATCCTACCTGTTCTTTAAGAAACTTCCGGGGCTGGAGCCGTGGCTCAGCGGTTTTGGTGCTTGCCTGGCAAGCATGAGGACCCGAGTTCAAACCCCAGCACCACGTGCACAACTAAGTGTTGGAGCAACTAAAGCCATGTGAAAACCTAAATAAAGTTGTTTCTCTCTTTCTCTGTCTCTCTCACTGTCCCTCTCTCTTTATAAAAAAAAAAAAAAGGAAACTTCCCAAGTGCAGCAGGACCTGCTAAATGCAAATTCCGTTTTATAAAACTAGGAGGATGTGGTTAGGAAATTAGGACATAGGTTCATAGGACCTAGGGCCCTGGAGCAGGGTTCAGGAGCCCAGCTGGAAGATGCACGGGAGGGTGCAGCACTGACTGCCCATGAGGCGTCCAGTCTGTCTTCTCATGACCAGGGTCACCAACATGGCCAGACTCCGAGTCAGTGAGCAGGCCTGAGCAGGCGTCCAGGAAGTGGGCGGCAGGCCAGGGATGCAGACAACAGGAGGGACCTGAGTCAAGGCTGCCAGACGCCGAGAGCTACCAACCACCGGTCTCCTGCTGGGGAGAAGAATTTTAATCGCTCACATGTGCCCGGCAGCTCGCAGCCATACAGTGGTCTCCGTTCACACAGGCTCCCGGCCCCCGCCACTGCCCTCTCTGAGCTCTGTGGAGATGGCAGCGCAGGCGGACACTATTACAAAACAAACCATGGTTTGTTTCAGCGAAACTTGGAAATATGGAAATATCTTTCTGGCTTTAATAACAGTGCAAAGAATGCATGAGTACAGGGAGCTCTTTGTGGGTTTGGAATCGGGGTTCTGAATATGTAGGCAGAAGCCTGGCCAACCCACAATGCTCCTTGGACAGATCTTGGTAACCCCATGCTTGAGTGAATCCAAATTGGAGGTGGATGAGTGTCAGAACTGTGAGACCTCCAAGAGCGGGGCTGGGGTCCCCTGTCATCACCTTCCCCCTCGCCTGGGTCCTGCAGATGGCTGACTGGCTGAGCGGCTGCCTTTCCAGCTGGTTCTCAAACCCTGGCCTTACACTCAGGACTCCCAGCATGAGTGACCCTTTCTAATGAGGGCCCGCCTCCTAGCCACGATTGTGGAGCACGTACCCAGCTATCTCCTGCGAACCCAGCTGGTAACCAGCCCGGTGCTGCCTCTCACCCCTAACTCAGACGCCTACAGGGTCTGTGCAGTGGGCAACAGGGAATAGGTGACTCTCTAGAGTGGGAGCTGTAATGAAACAGGAGAAGTAACTGTGCCACTCTGGTATCAGGCAGGATGCCAGCCAATCTCTCCTGCCCCAGCCCCATCCACAGTGACCTCCCTGCCCCTTGATACCTGGCGTGAAATGTGTGTTTGCTGGAGTGGCAGCTGGGTGATAGTTTGTCATTGATTTTTCTCTCTGGTCCCTAATGTCATATAGCAAGAGTACATTGGACAAAACGTTGGCTGAGATTCCACACAGAGCCACAGCAAATCCCTCTGTGACAGGTCCCATGTTAGCAGGCACACCTCATGATGAAAGTGTCCCTGGGCATGAGATGATCTTTGCTAGCTTCTCAGCACAGAGGAAGGTGACCCTTGGTGGAAGATCTGCAGTGGCTGTCATGCTCCCAAAGCCTTCCCGCTCGAGGACCTGGCACACGTGAGGAACACTGAGGCCTCGGTGACCGTGAGAGAAATCAACTGGGCAGTCCTCGAGCCTTGTCAAGACCGAGGCACTCCGAAGCCACTGTGGAAGCGCTGCTCCCGCATGCAGAACTGGGGGCAGATTTTTATCAGTGGAGCTCACGAGAAAGGAGCAAGAGGTACAGAATGACACAAAATACATGTGGAAAACGATCTCTGAGAAAGATACACACACCTGGAAATCGAAAACGGCATGAAATACAATAGAAGTGAGCCATGTCGTCCAGGCAAAGGAGCCTGGCCCATGCGGACGTGGCCCTCACCCGCCCTCAGCTCTGCTGCTCTGCGGGGAGGCTCACGTCTTGTTGGAACTCCAAGGTTGCGAGATAAGCACACTGTAAGCTGGGGTTCCCAGCTGTGCGCTCCAGCTGGAGACCTCCAACACAAGCCCCTCAGCCCCGTCCTGCCTTCTGACGGACACCCCAGGGCTTTCGTAGGCCTCGGTTGCTGACGACAGCTCTCTTCTGGTCTTCCTTGCTTTCCTCAAGCCAACGCCGGAGGAGCTGGTCCCACCCAGGGGACGGATTCCTCCCACGCCACCTCAGAGATGGAGAACAGCAGCATCTTTTGCAGACTTGGGAGCTCACACACCTATGTGCAGAGCACCCCGGTGAGCTTGGCCCCTCTCCCCCAGCAGAGGGACCCAAGCGTGCAGGAACTGGCTCAGCCCCCAGACTTGGGAGCACCTTCTTGGTGGCACACAAGTCATCGGTGTGGGGAACTGGACCCAGGACATGGACCCCGGATGTGTGGCTTCCTGGACTAGCACTACCGAAGAGAGGAGTTGTATTAAAATCTTTGGGTATATACAGAAGAAGATCATGGTTATTAATAGAAGTGAGAATCATTACTAAAGTGGTAGGGGCCCTGTGAGCAGGAGAAACACCTCATGTGAAGAGCTGGATTAGAGGGAGCACAGGACCGGCAGGGGACAGGTGCTTTGCAAGTGGCTGCAGCATCAGGTGCCAGGACAGCAGAGAGGGCAGGCTGCATGGTGTCCAGCCAGATGTGTCCTCCTAAGCCTCCACCCCATGCATGAGCTTGTTCGACCTCTAGCACTCCTAGGAATTAGCTATCCTCATTCTTTACAGAAGCGGAGGCTTGTGGAAGAGGTTGGCCTTGCTTGAGACTGTACTGAGCTGAGGGGACACAGGCTTCTCGAGCTTGTCACCGGGGTTTGCTTCCACACGTACTCATGCCTGTTGTGAAATGAATGTGTGAGTGTGTGACTGGTCCACACTATCTCCGTGACCTCACGGACTCCTCCCTTCAAGAGATGACGCTTAGTGCCTCCTCCATGTGGGTTGGACTTCCACTGGACGGAATGTGCAGAAGCGGTAGGCGCGACTTCCAGGGCCAGGTGGTCAAGGGCGCTGCCTCGGGGGCAGCCTGTAGCCATAGCTTGAAGACACTTCAGCAGCCAGGGAGGGATCCAGGCACTGAGGGCCGAGGCCCCCGCCAGAGGCCATGTGGCAGAGGGGCCCATTGAAGCCTTCCGTGGACAATGGTCGTAGCGACATCCTGTGCATTCTCCAGCCATGCCGCTCTGGGATTCCCATGCGAGACACTGAGCAACACACACTGCTGCTTCAAGCCACCTGGTCTAGTGGTAATCAGTACACACAGATAAGAAACGGACCCAGCAGGATTTACCCACTTAGGAAGCCCGATGCCTGTGAAATCAGCCTTCACCCCAGTCCCCCACAGAGGCAAGCAGCTAATGGCCTGGTGCTCCCCCTTCCAGCCCATTCTGCCTCCTGCACAGAGCTAATGGGCGAGAGAAGCTTGTGGGAAGGTGCAGCAGCTGCTGGGGTTCTTGGATGAGGAGAGACTCTGGGGGACGCTTGTTGTGGAAAGACCATGCTGGCATCCTGGGGAGCAGAGACAAAATGGGAAGAGGATAGCCCCCATCAGCGATGGATTTGGGAAACGAAGTGGTAGCAGTGAAGGTGGAAGGTAGGAGGAGACGGAGCCTGGCACAGAGAGAGCTAGAATCCGCCCCTCCCAGCATCACCACAGCCATGCGCAGGGCAAGGCCTGTGGGGTGCTGAGCGGGTGGACAAGGCTGGCTCACTCAGCCTACCCGTCCTGCTCCACCCACACAGCACCCCGGAGAGCTTACGGGAGGCCCCAGCCCCACCTCAGTGCACCCAGCCCTGGCGGCTGGACCAGCGTTGGGTGCCTTGACGTTGATCATGGGCTTCCGTTGCTGGCTGGCTGCTGGTCTCTGTGCTGAGAACACTAAGGGCATTTTAAGATCTCTCAACATTCCAGAATGGCTGGCACCCTCATGATTCTTATTTTACAAATTAGGACAGGTGTCCAGTCTGCCGACCGCCACCCTCGGGCCATCTGCTGCCATCTGCTTTTGTAAATAAAGTTTAATGAAAACCCAGCTACACTTGTCCATCCCTGGCTGCGTTCCTGCCACAGCAGCTGATTCAGCAGGAGCGAGGTCTTTCCTGGCCCTTGGTAGGCAGAGTGGGCTGGCTCTGGTTCAGAGCAGGTGGGAAGGCTGAGCAGGTGCTCCCGGAACAGTGAGCGGGTTGTGGGACCTTAGAGACCTGCGCGTCCTGGCCGCTGTCCGCTGTCCGCTTTCCCTTGGGAGCAACGCTGGGCAGCTGAGGGAAGCTGCAGTCTGAGGCTCCAAGTGTGGGTGGAGGGCACAGGGCACTGCCCTGGGGGAGGACTCGTTACGACCCGGGTTTGCGTGTGCAAGGAGGTGAGCCCAGGCTCCTCCAGTGTGTGGACACCACAGGGAACAAACAGAGCTAGGGAGAGTGCCACTCAGCCCTCCTGGCCTCTGCATCTCTCTGGGAGGAGCCTGCCATCAACCCCTCCAGCTGGCCGGGATGCAAAACTGCCCAGAGTCAGTTTCCTGTGCTTGGGTGGCTGCATTTTGTTCTCTCCCCTTTGACACTTTTTGGTGATGGTCTAAAGCCCCACGCTCTCTGAGCGCGGCATTGTCAAAGCCTTCTTTTGTTGGGGTTGTAGCTGGCTGGCCCAGACGCAGACAGACCAAGGATGGCAACGCAGAGTGAGGCAGGCGCTGCTCTGGGAGGACGGCCGTTCCCGCGGCACGCACAGGCCCTAAAAGTGATGCTGGCTAGGGAAGAGGCACTCTCTGGCAACGTGGAGAGCAGCCCGAGCCAGGGCAGCCAGCAGCAGATACAGCCCACAAGAGCAGCTTTGTCCTTGCACCCCCAACCCTCCTGTGGCTTGGTCTGTCTGTCCCGGACACTTCAAGACAACCAAGCTTATCAGGCCTTGGCGTAGACACTTAGAAAATGAAGGTGTCAGCCCAGGTCCTGCACAGGTGAGAGTGGGTTGAAGCCAAACCTGCCCTGCCTGGGCAATGGAGAGGGGCGACTGTGTGCCTGGGAACACCAGCCTCACACCTGCGCTTCCACCTCTGCCTGGAAGGTTTCCACTTCAAATACGCATCATCCCGGGGCAAGGAGGGGGCCATCAGTGGAGGGTGCCAGAAATGGGGGAGATGACAACCACAGTTACGTGTGCCAGGTCCAGGGGAAGGGGGAGGGGTGTGGAGATGAGCAACACGGCTCTGCTCCAAGAAGCTCACACCCAGGAAGGAGCAGTGTACAAGGACATGGAGAGCCAGAGGCACAGGTGGCTGGCCGAATCATGGCCCCAAAGAGGTCCACTCCTAGTTCCCAAGCTGCACCTGTGCACCTGGATCATGCTCACGTGAGCTCAAGGTGTGCACCTGCACCATCCAGGTGAGTCCAAGGTGTGCACCTATATCATGCAGGTGAGCTCAAGATGTGCATCTGGATTATCCAGGTGAGCCCAAGGTGTGCATCTGCATCATCCAGGTGAGCCCAAGGTATGCACCTGCACCATCCAGGTTAGCCTAAGCTGTGCACCTATATCATGCAGGTGAGCCCAAGGTGTGCACCTGCACCATCCAGGTGAGCCTAAGCTGTGCACCTATATCATGCAGGTGAGCTCAAGATGTGCATCTGGATTATTCAGTGAGCCCAAGGTGTGCACCTGCACCATCCAGGTGAGCCTAAGCTGTGCACCTATATCATGCAGGTGAGCTCAAGATGTGCATCTGGATTATCCAGGTGAGCCCAAGGTGTGCACCTGCATCATCCACGTAAGCCCAAGGTGTGCATCTGGATTACCCAGGTGAGCCCAAGGCCCTCACAAGGATTCCCAATGAGGGAGGCAGGAGGCATGGATGAGTTACAGGAGAAAGTGTGTCAGTGGAAAGGGTCAGAACTCAGCTCCCACCAGTGGCTTGGAAGACAGAGGAACAGACAGGAGCCAAGGAATGCCAGCCGCCCCCTAAAGCTGGAAGAGGAGAGGAAGTTCCTTGATGTTAGGCCAGTGAGACCCATGTCAGACTTTGTTACAGCAGCTGTAGGAAGCTGACCGCATGGCGTGTGGAGGGCTGGCCATGCACGGTGTCAGGGAATCTTCCTGGAGAAGACTCCGACGCAGAGTTTTGAAGGATGAGTAAGAGTCGGGACAGCCCATAGGAGACAGGAGATACACAGGCAGAGCGAGGTTACGGGGACCCCTTGGATTCTGGGTCAACAGAGCAGGAGGTGGGGGCCGGAGAAAGACGAGGCAGAGCAGGTGGCAGGGAACCTGCCCATGTGCCTTCTAGACAGCACAAGAGCACGCTGGGTCACACTGACCTGGATCCAAACCAGAGCACAGAAAGTAGCAGGCGTGAATGCAAAGCACATCTTGGAGCACGAGGTCTGGGTCGCCTACTCCGTGAGCTCAAGTGGACGTGAAGCCACCAACTGAGAGCCACTAGGAACTTGCAAACAGAACCGTGGCACTGCGCCACGCCTGCATTTAGACTCTGCGCTCTGTTTAGCGAGTCGACCAGAGCAAAGATGTTATTAGGAAACAAATTCCAGAACACAGATTCCCATGGAAAGGAATGGGCAAATGTCAGGGAATTCAGCTTATTTGGCCGTGGTCCCCTCCTGGGGCTGTGCCCGGGCTGGTTTTCCTGCAAAATTTTCTCCTTTGACCTGCTCCCAGTGATCTTCTCTGACCCCTATGTCATCTGAGATGTCACCATGGAGACGGACCTCCCTGGAGTTGACCTCCCCAGTGCTCCAGTCTCCAGGCCACGAGCGTCCACCCCAAGCCACCATCGCTCACGCCTGTGGGGTCTCTCCGGCAGGTGTATTTTATTTCATGGGTGAATGTTCTTGAGTGAGGCTGGCTACGCAATGTTGAAAAGGTGAAAATGACATTTGGACTGGTTGGTTGTTCATCTGCAACCGACTTCCAGTTTGATTCAACGACGCACTACTAGACGAGAGATCGCAGCAAACCCTCTGCGTTTATAACTGCCTGTCGGTGAGTTCGTTAAGTGAGGTCGCTGGCTTTGTTTCCGTGTTTGTTTTGTCACCTTTCTGCAAAACAATCGCCCGCGGGATAAGGACGTGGACTCAGATTCCATCGCCCCCAGCTGGTGGACGGGGTCCCAGCACTCAGCACGTCTCGCTGGAATGGTCAGACACAGCTGGGACTGACTGGACCACCCCAAGGGCCACAGGAAATCACAGACAGGGCTCCAGACAGTCTTCAGAGGACAACAGTAGACTGTCCAAGCCATACTGGATGAAGGGCAGCTGGGTGCATGAGACCTGTCCTCCGGTGATCTGCAGGCAGCAGCCCAGCAGAGGGGAAGCCATATCACATGAGACCTGGAGACCGTCCTCTCTGAGTTGGGACAAGGAGCTGGAGTGGCTCTGACCACCTCCAGGGCTGCCGTGGTGCTCAGGACGTGTGCTTGTGAGCTCACGCAGCACTCACACAGCACCTCGAGGGAGGAGGCGGTCGACAGGGCAACAGACGAGGGGCAGGATGAGGCCCTGCGCTAGGCAGAGCTGGAGTGGAGTGAATGACGCCAGAGGCAGCCCCTCCCTCCACCATGCAGAAGCGACACCTCTGCTCCCGAGGGCTTCTGTGGGGCTTGGCGATGCTGGCTGTAGCTCCCCAGTGAAGAAGGCCGGGCCACCACAGGGTGCTCAAGCCTGTTTCTTCCTCCTAGCACTGAGCTGGCATCCTGCTGGACAGGAACATCGGGCCAGCTGACAGAGCCTCCTTGACCTCAGTCCCAGCACCTGTGTCTGTACCACCGTGGAAGTGGGGTCTCCCTTCCTGGTCAAAGTAAACTGCTGTGCCTCTCTTTCCCTGCCGGCACCCCACCCTGCCTCCGGTGTTCCTGAACAACCTCCTCTTCCCCAGGGCCTCCGGCCTTCAGCATCAGCGTAGGTCTGCAAGTCACGGTAGAACGCTGCTTACCTGGCAGAGCCCTCCGTTAGCATCCTCCTTTCCCATTCACACCGATGCTCTGTGATTTCACCAGACAGTCCCTGGACACGTCCGATTGTGCCCCAGGCCCAGTCCTGGGTGTGAGAGTGGCACAGTGGCCACATGTGCTCCTGCCCCACATGCAGCAGGGGCTGAGGTGGGCCCTACCCAAGAAGAGAGTGAGAACCTCAAGTGGGAAGTGGGCCAGGAGGGTCTCCCGAAGGATGCTGGTCAGCTGCGAGCCTGTGACACAGCCAGGGGTAGTGGATATGAGGCCCTGTAGGTGTGATGGTCAGGGCTGCCATCTGAGTGGACACCTAGGTGGGCGTCATCAGCTTGGAGAGGGTAGCAGAAGCAGGGTGTGGCGGGAGTAAAGATCAAGGCAGCAGCTTCAGGCAGGGCTGGGGAGTGGATGATCTGAGGACAACGATGCTCCCTGTCCTGACATCTGCAAGTTACGCACCCCAGCAAGCCCCGTGCCATGCTTCCCTGTCTTGGTGGCAGCAAATGATCTCCTCTCCCCAGTGCCTGGGCCACGCTCCTTCACACCCTTTCCACCAGGAAGCTCTGCGCCCCCAGGACCTGCCACCATCCAGCCTGACCCTGCTGACCCTCGCCCTGATCCAGGCTCATGGTTGCATGGACCCCCTGCAGTTCAGGACAGCTGTCTCCCAAGGGAAACTTATACTTCTTCCCGCACATCTCTCACATGCCCCCCGCTTCACTGCGCAGCGGCCACGGGACCCAGCCCTGCCCTGCACTGGCCTCATCTCGCACATTCCCTCTAATCCAGCCTCACACGGGTTCCCCAAAGCCTTGATCTCCAAATGTGGCTCCACAGCCAGAAACCTGCTGCCTCCTCCAGTAAGCAGCGCCTCAAGTGACTTTGGGAGGAGTCCCCGGGTCTTGCAAGGAGTAAGACCACAAACACCTCAGCCACAGATTCGCTCCTTTACTCAACATCTGGGGTGAGGACCTGCTCTGCTCCCAGCCAGTTCCAGACACACAGGTAGAAGAGACCGCACAGGAGGCCCGGCACACGGCAAGCGCTGATGCTCCAGGAAAACCAAGCGCCACCCACATGACATCTACTGAGTGGGGCCAGACTCCATCCTTGTTCTGGAGCTGGTAACGAAACAACCCTTGTAGCCAACACCTGGACTAGAACCTCACCCACCTCTGCCCTGGTCACAGGAGAGGACTCCTACAAAGCCAGCTCTGCTGTGCTCTTGGCTGAATATTCATGGTGTCAACTTCCTCTCCTCTGTGAGCTTCCTGGGCGGTGGGAAGAAGCACAATGACTTCTTCATCTTGATGAGCTTCATCGTCGCCATAGCAAACAAGTGCCACTGCCACTTGATCTCCCAGGGCCGTGCAGTCTCCCCGCACTTCGTCCTGCATCACCACTAACAATGATATGGTGACGACCTTGTGTTCGTCATGTCCCGACGGTCATGGAACGCTAGAGCAGCCCAGCTCCAGAATCCCTGTAGGGTGGGAGGGTCTGCTCTGTGCTGGGTCAGCTACTAGTAAGATCCCACCAGGAGACAGATGGGGAGCCCCAATTAGAATCATTCAAAGAGGGTTTTTAAATACCTTTCCCCACAAGGGAGGTTTAAGGAGCTGATGGGAGGGAGGGGTGATTAACGGAGGGAGACCAAAGACAAAGTCACTCAGAGGAGACTATAGACTACAGTGGCTTTCAGCCAAGTGACGCAGTAGCCAGGGTGGGGACAGGTATGGGGACACTGGATGTTACCCCCTTCCCCTGACCTCCCACAATGCTCCTCCCACCCCACCCTTGCACAAGCCCCAGATAAAGGGACCCACAGTGGCAGCTGGGGTGGGCCATGCTTGTCAGTCTCATTCATGAAGCTTGGACATCTTGGGGACTCCCCCAGGGGTGAGTAGCTCCTGGAGACCACGGGCAGCCTGCCTGTTAGCAGAGCATGCCCTCATGCACAAACTGACCAATCCAGAGTCCACCTCTCCCGGGCGCTCCCTGATCCGCCTTTGACACACAGAGCCAGCACTCCCCCTGCCTGGGTACTGGGCATCCAGGGGCAAGCTACAGCCCAGGGCCCCTGGTAATCATTCACACTGCTTGCTCATCTTATCTAGCTGGCCTCGCCTGTTCCTTCCTGTAAGAACCACATTAAACCTGATTTCTGGGCTCGACCATTATGGTGCTTGCCTGGCATGCACAAGTGCTCGGGTTCAAACCCCAGCACCCACATACACAACTAAGTGTCAGAGCACCAAACATGTGAAAAACGCAAGAAAAATTGATTCTCTCTCTCTCCTCTCTCTCTCTCACTATCCTTCTCTCTTAAAAAAAAAAAACAAAAACCAAAAAACTGATTTCTGCTCCTTCTGTCTGCTGAATGATCTGGGTGCTTCTCTGTGTGATCCTGCATGGCATGTGGCGTAACATGACATGGTGTGGGGTCTGTCATCTCACATTACCTGATAAAGCTAATTCCAGGTACGTCTTTAAGCACAGTCCACACAGGTCACCTCCTGGGGCAGAGCTGGGGGTGGAGGGCTGATTCAGGGCTCCCACAGGCCATCCAGCCAGCAGAGATCTGGGTCAGCAGTGGTCATGGGGTGAGGCGTGGACAGGCAAGTCTTTTGCAGCCCACAGGAGACCAATCCTCAGCAGTTGTGATGACAGTGGTGCTCTCGTGGTTGACCCTCCTTTCCAGGCCAGCTAGCCTGCTACAGGGCCTCACTGCCCCGCCCCACACTGTCACTTTCTCCCTCAAGTCTGATTACCCCATCTGGCAGACCTTGCTGAGTGTCTGCGTTGTCCTGTTGTTAGGCCACAGTGACCTTTAACTCTGACTCAGGAAGTTCCTATGCATTACCAAAGGCTCCGAGGTGCTGGGCCTCTGCCATGGATTCCCGGGTTTAGCTTGGAACCGTGGAGAGGAAGGACAGTTGAGATGGGGCATCTCTGAACATATGAGACCCAGATAAGCACTGCCCCTGATGGCCCAGAAGGACCATGTGACTCTGTACTGGCCTGAATTGAGTGTCCCCAAAGCTCATGTTGAATTCCTAAACCCTAGTGCCTCAAAATGTGACTGTACTGTACCGATGATGTCGGGTTCGTGTCCTCTCGGAGTCGAAGAATGAAACCGAAGGACACCGAGGCAAGCTTAGTAGCAAGTTTTATTATAGAAAGCACAGAAAGTAAAGCATAGGGAAAAGAGCAGACTTCCCCCAGAGTGGGGAAAGGGCACAGAGCCAATGAGGCAGTGAGCTTTGCCCTTTTTATATGATGACCTCTCCTGGATTGGTCACTGCTTCCCTGCCCCTGTACCTAGCACACAGGCTCTGGGAATTCTGGTCCACTCTTTGATCCATGCATTAGGCTCTTTGATCCATGCTTTAGGCAGAAAGATTGTGGTTCCTTGCTTAGCAGCAGGGAGTGTCTGCATCTGGGCCTATCTTGTCAGACCCTTATTAGCATTGGGGGATGTCTTTGCCTTCTCAGGAAAGATGATCTCCTTATCAACCCACATTGCTCTGCCTACACTGAACTGCCTAACTTTTTCTGCCTCATTTACAGAGACAATGTGGTAAAACGAGGTGTTAGAGAGACCCTAATCCAATAGACTGGGGGCCTTATGAGAGGAAGAAATGAGGATAGAGACCCACAGGGCAAAGATGATGAGAGGACTCAGGGAGAAGATGACTGCAGGACAAGGAAAGTGTCTACAAAGAAGTCTTGGGCACACCATCTTGAACTAGGACCTCCACACCCTGTCCTAGGACCTCAAGACTCTGACCTCTGACCTAGGACCTCGAGACCCTGACCAAGGACCTCCACACCCTGACCTAGGACCTCCACGTCCTGTCCTAGGACCTCCACACTCTGACCTAGGACCTCGAGACTGACCTAGGACCTCGAGACTCTGACCTAGGACCTCCACACCCTGACCTAGGACCTCCACACCCTGTCCTAGGACCTCCACACTCTGACCTAGGACCTCAAGACTCTGACCTAGGACCTTGAGACTCTGACCTAGGACCTCGAGACTCTGACCAAGGACCTCCACACCCTGACCTAGGACCTCCATAGCCTGACCTAATCCAATATGACTGGGGGCCTTATGAGAGGAGGAAATGAGAATGGAGACCCACAGGACAAAGACAATGAGAGGACTCAGGAAGAAGACGACTGCAGGGCAAGGAAAGTGTCTCCAAAGAACCTCCACACCCTGACCTAGGACCTCCACACCCTGACCTAGGACCCTCAGACCTTGACCTAGGACCTCCACACTCTGACCTAGGACCTCCACACTCTGACCTAGGACCTCCACACCCTGACATAGGACCTCCACACCCTGACATAGGACCTCCACACCCTGACCTAGGACCTCCACACCCTGACATAGGACCCTCAGATCTTGACCTAGGATCTCCACACTCTGACCTAAGACCTCCACACCCTGTCCTAGGACCCTCAGACCTTGACCTAGGACATCCAGATTTGGACCTAGAACCTCCAAATTCTGACCTAGGACCCCCACACTCTGGCCTCCACACCTTGTGGCAGCAGAGGAGGACCTAGGACCTCCACATCCTGACCTAGGACCTCCACACCCTGACCTAGGACCTCTACTCCCTGACCTAGGACCTCTAGACCTTGAACTAGGACCTCCAGATTCTGACCTAGGACCCCCCCCACATCCTGACCTAGGACCTCCAGACCCAGACCTAGGACCTCCAGACCCTGGCCTAGGACTTCCAATCTCCAGAATCAAGAGAAAATGGATTTCAGCTGTCTGAGCCCCCAGCCTGCTTTTTTTCTGGCAGCCCTAGCAAACTAAATCTGACTCTGGATGCCTGAAATAGAAGCAGAGTGGCTACTGCAGACTCAGAGCAGACCTAAACTAGATTTTCTGAAGTGGATAAGGACTTTTCCTGATCCGGATCACAGACTGTAGGGGAATCATGGCACTCCACTCCCCAGTGGGTTCCTGTGGGATTTTCCTTGGATCTACCCAAGGGGCACAGGTGGGTAGAACAGTAGTGGGTGTCTGTGTCCTTTACTGCAGAGCACAGTGCAGCTGGAACAGGACAGCCCCGCCCCTCTCTGCCTCCACGGGTGTGTTGGCCTTCACTAGATTCCCGACACATTTGCACTCTCCTTAGAGCTCCAGGTGCAATCTGGCAGTGTGACCCCAAGTCTGCAGAAGCTAGCGCTTCCAGTGAGATTCTGTTACCCACTTTCCTGTGGCAGCAGAGGTGGCCTGCTGCACCCCACTGCCCAGAGTCAGCCTCCCCCAAGCACAGGCTTCCGCTCTCATCACAGAATGATGTCTGGCTACAGCTTTTCCTGCAAAGACTGGGATGCTCATTTGATGAATAAATACTTCATTTATCTTTAATTTATGAGAATTTGCCTCCTTCCTTTCTCATTTTTAAACAAAACTTGTGAACCACAGGCTGAATCCATGGAATGGACCAGTTCTTTGTCCACTTGCTGTTTGTCACGTGCAAACTCACCCAGATCCACTTTTCTCCTCTAAGTAGGAAAAATACCACCTATTACAAGCCACCGCAGTGGGTCTTGTGAGAATGTTCCCCGTGACTATCAAGACCCGTGACTTCCGTGTGTCTGGCTCAGAGCTGCACTCCTTTGTCGAGGTATGAATTATGCAGCCGAAGCATGCACACAGCAGTCTTCTTGCCAGACTGATTTTTGAGTCTATAACATGTGTCCCACATTGGTGCACCCACTCCCCAATTATTCTTTGCATTAATTACAACATCTGCTCAACCTCCCGCTAACCTGCATAGTGGGACCAGGGGACAGAGGTTTAGCTGAGCCTTGTTGAACTCCCAGTGCCCTGATGGCTGTATGAGCAGTCTGTGGTCCCAGGAAGCATGCTTTTGAGCAGCCCTGCTTCTTAAATCTCTTTTCTTTTTTTCTGTCTTTTTTAAAGAGGGAGGGAGAGAAAGAGAGAATCAACTTTATTTAGTTTCCCATCTGGCCTTTATTGTTCCAACTCCTAGTTGTGTATGTGGTGCTGGGATTTGAACCCAGGTCCTCGCACATGCCAGGCAAGCACTCCAACTGTGGAATCACTGCTCCCTTAAGTCTCTTTTCTTGCCTTTGTTGGGCTTCACAGCTTTGGAAGGTCAAGTGGCTAGGGGGCTGGATTTCTTCTGGGGACCCGATTCCCTTTGCACGCAGCTCTTCATCGGGGGGAGAATTCCTGTCTGTGAGATGAAAACCTGCCCCAATACCTGTGAAAGAGCAATTCAGAAAACCTCAGCTCCCAAGAGGATGCTGGGAAGACACCTGCGACTCATCCATCATCCTGGAACCTCAGGGCACTTGTGAGAACAGCATGCCAGCTCCCAGGAGGGCCAAGGCTGAGTGCAGCCTGAGCAGATGCCCCAGAGACAGAGCACGCACGCGCTCCTAGAGAAGCTTCTCTCTTGCACCTTGGAGGCCAGGAGGCCCATACACATAGAGTCAATCATTCCTCTAGATGCCAGAACGGGGAGGAGAGGTGGAGGTGAGGGGCTGGGGGCTTTATCCTGGGGGTTGGCTATCAGCCCAAAGCAAGAAAGAGGCTGCCAGATTTAGCAAATAAAAATACAGGATACCCAGTTACATTTGAATTTCAGAGAAACAAAAATAACTTGTCATGTAGGTGTGCCTCAAGAATCTGAAAGTCACATCCAACTGCACCTGCTGTACCTCGTCCCTAGAGGAGGGCTTGCGCAGGTCCCAGCCACAGCCCGGCCGGGGAGCAGAGGTCAGGCAGATGGGGGGAGACCACATGCAAACACCAAGTTCCAGGTTGAGGAGAGAGCAAGAAGCAGAAAAAGAACAGGAACTGGATCCAAGTGGGAATGGGTCTGGCCCAAGAGAGACGAGGCTAGGACAAACTGTCTGGAACAACAGGCTGAGTCAGACAGCCAGCGCAGGCACTGAGCAGGAGTTTGGTCTGGACGCCTGATTTGTTTGGGCTGTTTGGGAATAGAAATAATTTGCAGGGTCACTGGGAAGGTGTGGCATTGTCTAGGGCTGATGCAGAAGGACTCCTGAGCGCACTGCCTGGGAGGACACTATCGTTTCTGTCCTGGGCCTGAGTGCTGGGGCTCAGGACTACACTGCCCCCACGTGGGGGTGACCTACCCCAGCCTGGGCACGCTCAGGATGCTCCTGATCCCCTAAATGTCAAGAGTGCCTCTTGGCAACAGTGGCAGATTCCCAAGGGAATAGTTGTCACCTGCCCAGCCTCTGGTCCATATTCTGAACACACACTAGTGTGAAACACAGGTGTACACTCACACTCACCCGTCTGAGAGGGCACAGGAGAATGCGGTCCTTCCATTTATCCCTCCTGGTGACTCTCTGAGATGACAGCTACCTGTCATCTCCATGTCATAGATGAGGAAAGGGGAAGTGGCAACTCAGTGAGATGCGCCTGCCTTTGCCCAGGGCCAGCAGCTGGTGAACAGGCCAGGAAGGTGGGGCTCAGACCCAGCTTCTGGTCCAAGGTCTGCACCTCTCTGGCCACCAGGGGCATTTGTCACAGCTGATTAAAATGAAACAATCCACCCAAAACGAGGGAGCTCTAGACCAGGCTCCTGCACACACCTGCACCTACACACATCACAGCCCTGGCTCCAGGGTAGACTGCTCTGCTGCTCTCACACGTGGCCACGCTTCTCTCCTGAGGACAGGCTGGAGTTTCTGTGGGTGCTCAGGCCACATCACAGGCTCAGCAGACTCTCATGATCTCGGCCCAAGCTGTGCCCTTACAAGGCACGGTGAGGGCGGCCCCAGCTGCGGCTGTTTCTTTCTCAGAGTAGCACTGGCCGGCCCCACTGGGTTTTTGCTGAGAACACCAACTACGGGCATTCTGCCTATCGTTGGGACTTCTAGGGACAAAATGTCATGCCCTCAAATAGATGGGATAACTTCACCATACTGGATAAATGGGGGACATGCCAGGCTGTGCCCCTGAAAAATTCCTAAGATGCAAAATCATGCCTTTTGTGCCCATGGGATCCTGGGGACGTTTCCACCAGGTGGGAAAATGGCCGTCCCAGTTTTCACTGGAATGATGATATATTTAGGATTTGTTAAATTTAGACTTCCTAACCTCTCTCTGTTGCTAAACAGCTACACACAAACAAGATGCAAGTTTTCCAGCTCAAAATAAATAGAGCAAATACTTTCCCAGGTCCCGCAATCCCTTTCCATGAGTGTGGACGTCCACCCTGGGCCTCCTAGCTGGGTTCTCACACTGGGCTAAGTCAGGCTAAGGGTGCCCGCTGTGAACCGGATGCTCTGGGACCACCAGGGAAGCCAGGTCACTGCTTCTGCATGACCTTGTCTAAGACGTCTATTCGCCTGGTTTGTTGGAGACTTCGCCTGTCAGCCTGGCTTTCTCGTCCAGACGCCAAGTTCTGGAAACAGAATCATGGAGTCCTTACTTGCCCCGGCTTATTAATCTCTCAATTTGGAAAGGGGATTTGAAAGCCACTCAGTACACCCACCTCTGCAGAGGGCCAGGCCAGCCCTTTAAGGTTGGTTCTGAGGTGGCGTGACTTTGCCAAGGTGACTGTCAAGTCCAGATGATTCCTTGCCCTGTCCTCCTGGAGATGAGTCAGCTCTTTCATGCCTCCCGGTGCCTCCTTCCATCCATCTGCACCGCTGCTCTCCAGCTGCCAGATCCGACTCACCCTCCTTCCACGCAGGGGGCATGATTGAAGACAGTTACCAGGTCACCCCACGGAAAGGAGCGCTAATTCCCCCTCTCCCCTTGATGGCACTCCTAATAATTGTTGAATGAATTATTCAGAATAGTGATGAGGTACTTGGTGAACTGTCCAGCTTAGATCTTTATTATGGTTGATGAACACTCCATCTTGATTGAAGGTCCAAAAATCTTTTTAAGTGAAACCATAAAGTAATGGAAATTTTAAAATAGCTAGAAAAAAATGCTGGTAAAGACAAATTTGGGACAGGGTGTGGCATTTCTGAGCACACCACAGGAATCAAAGCACACCAGGAAAACAACCATGGTTTTTCAAACTTAAAAATTATAAGCATCTAGATGTCAAAAATAACCCATAAAAAGTCAAAAGCAAACAGCATGTTGGGAATATTGACAGCATATATGATAAATAAAAGGAATTCTTCATATAATGGGAAATTTCACAAAATAATAAGGAAGGTATGAATGTTATTCACAATAAATTCACACAGCTAATAAACATTGAAAATGTTTAATGTTTTTTTAATAATGGAAGAAATGTACTCTTAAAAGTAGATGTTGGGCTGGAGTGGTGGCTCAATGGTTTTGGTGCTTGCCTAGCAAGCATGAGGACCCGGGTTCAAACCCCAGCACCACGTACACAACTAAGTGTTAGAGCAACTAAAGCCATGTGAAAAACTCAATAAAGTTGTTTCTCTCTTTCTCTGTCTCTCTCACTGTTCCTCTGTCTTTAAAAAAAAAAAAAGTAGATGTTTTCTGGAATAGAGCAGTGGCTCAATGGTTATGGTGCTTGCCTAGCATGCGTGAGGATGTGGGTTTCAACCCCAGCATCACGTACACAACGAAGTGTCAGAGCAACAAAAGCCACACGAAAAACTAAATAAAATTGATTCTCTCTCTCTCTCTTAAAAAAAAAAAAAGATATTTTCCACCTCTTAGATTGCAAAGGACTAAAGACATCTATCATGCCCAGCCTTGGGGAGTCCCGAGGAATGGTGGCAAGTGCTTCAAAACATGTCACCCAGAAGTCCCACGGCAGCAGCTTACCAAGAGGCTGTTAGGAAGAGTGGCAGAAGGCTCAGGAACCAGGTCAGTTAATTAGAGCTTTGCAATGAGATTTGACACTGGCAAGTTGAATGTCCCACAAGATGGAATTGAAAGAAATAAACTTCCTGATGGTTTCAAAACCTGGGCTTATGATATATTAGGTCGAGCAGAGGCTCAGGTGGACATCGGTGCAGACCTCTGCAGAGTCACTTATGTAAGCAGTTGTTAGCAAAGCCTTGTATGTGCCTGGAAATCGTTCCAGAAGCACATCACATGGCCCATCTCTAGAAGATGAGATTTCAGGGTGCTTCTGCTCTGTTTTCTTTGCGTATCTGCCTTTTGTAATTCTTCTAAAATGAATTTGAACTTATCACAGTCTAAAAACAAGCAAAAAAAAACAAGACGGCACTTCAGATCTACTACATCCATAAAACAATGGAAAACCCCAAGGTGCCATGCTGTCGTGGTTTGGGGAGACACAAGTGCATGAGATATTCTTGTGGCTGTGCAAGTTGGAGGAAATGTTTCTAGAGGTCAACGGGGCTTTACCAACTAAGAGCCACCCAAAGGCTCCCTGCTTTTGACCAAGCAATGCCACTCTCCTGAGCAAAACTTCTCCGGGCTGGTATTCAGCACAACATTACAAACACCGTGGGAAACAAATACTCTAGCAAATACTCTAGTCCCCCAAGTGATCCTGCATCGTAAGCATAGGAGTGGCCAGCTTCTATTAATCACACTCAATCTCCTGTCCAGTGTTTAACACTATTTCCAGATTCCAAGATCTCCCTGATGCGGGGGCCTGCGCTTCTACACATGCAGCAAATCCAGGGACAGAACCTGAAGGTTGAAATGTGCAATCAGCCTCATTTCCTGGAGTCGTGGAGCCATAGATTATCATGATAATCTCATGTGACTTTGGAAAACTAAAACAGGGAATGGATTTCAACGGTTAGGGTTTGCTTTCGTTGATCATCTTCCTGTTCTGATGGCTCCAATTCCCCAATGTAGTAATCCACTCTGGAAGTTTGGTTGGGGGTCAACATAGTCTTACTTTATCGTTGGCTGGGTGCCAAGGAATACAGAGAGGCTCACTGGTCGCGGGCATGCACCTGTGTATGCCCTGACGGCTGGCACGGGAAACACGAGCGCTCTCATTCCCCCTGTGTGGCCTTCCACTGGCTCTGCCTGCCTTCATCTGGGGATGCAGGCATCACAACCCTGGTGTTCCCAGATGGGAAACAGCCAGCCAGGATCTGAATGCTTGTTAACGGGCCAGAGCGTTTCCCACCATCACCAATAGCTCAACGTGGTTTCAGACCACCTCAGATGTCCAGCCTGGGTTAGAACTCAGTCACGACTGGTGAAGACTCCAGCTGAGCCCCAAACCTCCCTTTTCCTTCTGGGCACACTGCTAGACAATGGTCCCCAGGCTAGGTCTCTGAATAGTTGGATACTAGGCACTGATGGGGACAGAGCCTCCTCCTGTTATTTCATTGAGGGACTGTCCCCTGGGTTGTCTCAGGTTTGCTAGGTAGCTAGTGTCACCCAGTGGGTGTCACCCACTCGCTTCCTACCAGGTCTTTTCTTCTCCATCTCAAGCTCTCTGAGATTTGCATCAGTAATCATCAGATATCTTGGCCCTTCATCTTTAAGTGAATTTCTCAATAATTTTATTCTTTAGTGTGCTCACTTAGAATCCGAGCATAATGATAAAAGTATTGCCAACCCTCAGGATGAAGGAAGGCTGGCCCGAGACTGTGGATGTGCACAGGACCTTTCTGCAGTCCCACCCCTCACCTGCGCGACGGGCTCGCTGCTGACCTGTTAGGCTGTTGGTGAGGCCCAGAGGCTGCACTGACACCTGCAGCTAGTTTAGGAGGCAGCGGGGGAGCCCGGATCTCTCCTGCCACTGCTTGTCTCATTACGACAGGTGGCTCCACTGTCCCCATCACCCACCCAGAGACCCTCCCTTTCACTCCCTGGATTCCAGTTGCCTTCTGTGTCCTTCAAGCTCCCTCTGGGTTTCTGTGGTCTGTGGCCGTTGTCCCATCCCCACCACGACAGCCCCTGTTGCAGTCCCTCTGCCTCTCCCACCTAGTGCTCGCTTGCAGCACCCTGAACTCCACATACACAGCAGGGGAAGGAGAGTCTGAGCTCGCAGCCAGGAGGAACGTGGGTCAGAGGCTGGAGCCTGGGCTGGGAGAGGCCCCAGTGCACTCAGGACATGGGCCAGGCAGCCAAGGACAGCAAGTGGAGGCTGTGTCTGGAGGGGCTCAGGTGGCAGTGGGAGGAGAGAGGGTTGCATGATGGGTCGTTACTGGAATTCCATCCAAGGGGACTCAGTCCCCAGGACCATAGGATGCTCAGGGCTGAGCCCAGAGTCCAGAGCAAGCCTGCTAGGTAGAGATGTGGGCAAGTCTGCAGGTGGGTTATGCAGGGGGTGGTCACCAATCCAGGGTGTCCCTGCCCCCTTCCAGGGCACACAGCAAGAGTGTGTGCTTCAGATCCCAAGCTCCCAGGAGGGATCCTGGATAGCTGTTCCACCCAGTGGCTGTCATGGGATGGAGCCGGAGCAGGACACAGAACTAGGAGGACCGAGGATAGGGAAGGGTAGGTCACAAGGACACTGGACATGTGCCAGTGCAGGCCACATGAGTGAGAATGTGGCAGAGGACTAGATGGGGCAAGAACACAGTCTGACTCTGGCAGCCACCAGTCCTGCAGTTGCCCCAGAGCTACATTTTCTCAGATGTCCCAGGCCAATCACTAGCCAGGTTACTCAGGACTCCTACATTTATTGATTCAAAGGGAAGGCCCAAACTTTGTTAAAAATATTCTATGAATGTCTGGTAAAAGAAAACTTGCTACAACAGGTAAAATCATTTCCCTGTCAGATAGCAAAAGCCAGAAATTTCACGCTAAGCCAGAAATCCTGACCTGCCCACACGAGAAGGAATGCGCTAACCTGCATTTAGCCACCGAACGACTGAGCACTGGGGAGGGGCAGGGAAGAGGCACTCACCCAGCTTCACTCTGAAAATGGTCACTAAGCACTGGAGGGCTTGCCTCTCGCCAAACTCCCCTCATCTCCAGGAAAAGGGGGGACGCACGTTGACACATGGGCTGAACGTCCCTAACTCAAAAATCCAAAATCTGACTCAAAAGGAAAATTCCACACACTGGTGCCCTTAAAACACAGCATGAAACACCTTCAGGCCATGTACATAAGATATACCTGAAATATAAACAAAATTAGTGTTTGGTCTTGGGTCCCACCCACAAGGTATCTCACTGTCCATAGGCAAATACACCAACATTTAAAAAGAATCTGAAATGCAAACAATCTGGTCCCAAGCATTTTGGATAAGGGATACCCAAACTGTCTTTGCATCTCCTAAGATCTAGAATTCTCCACTGAGGTCTGAAATGTCTTACTTGTTCCCAGGGTTTTTCTGCGGTGCGGAGTGATCTGTTTTTTCCGAGTCAGAGGACAGCCGTGTTCTTCCCGTCAGGTGTGACTGGGAAGCCAGCAGAATTCTAGTGTGATGGAATTCCCATAGCATTTTGCAGCCATTAGCTACGGAAAGGGCCACATTATTTCCTGAAAGAGGTTCAGGGCGGGAATTGTGTTCCTAAGGCCAGTGGTTCCCACAGTGCTAAACAGGATGTAGCTTGCAGCTGAGCTTATGAACTCCTTACCCTCGGACCTCTAAGGGAAGCCTAGCTCCAGCTCCACTGTCTTGGGCCACATTCCTTTTAGATGAGAATGGGCAGCAAGACTGGCCCTGACCGTGAGACTGGCGTTGGTAGGGAAAGGCCCGCCCAGAGAGGCAGCTGGTGGGCCCCTGTCTAAGGCACACTCATGGGATTCGGGCTTGGTGTTGGACAGAAAGTGCCAAGGGAAGCGGGGCATTTGTCAACCAACTGGCCCATGGATCCATGCAGCTGACCAATGAGAAGACAGGACAGGTCAAGACTGCCCACCCGGCAGACTCTGGCTGCACATGGAGCAATGGCAGGTGCTTGGCATGGCTCGTGTAGACCACCTGGCCCGTGATTTCCGTTTTATGGGAAAATAAACTGAGGCCCATGGCAGGAAGGGACTTGTCCACAAGTGCACCGTGCCTGCGTGGTGGAACTCTCAGGCTGATCACAGAGGGTAAGAGACCCCAGCAGGCATCCTTCGGTGGCCCTAGCCACCTTCATCTCTGAGTCCCAGGATGTCTGGCTCAGTATACACCTCCCCCTCTTCCATGTCCATCTCACGTCCTGCATGTCCACGTCCTGTTGCTGTAACACAACAGCTGAGGCTGGCTCAGGTGTACACAGAAGGCTGTTTCGGTTCATATTCTGAGGTTGGAAGTCTGCAAGCCTGGCCACAGCTCTGCTCAGCTGCTGGGGAGGCCTCAGGTTGTTTCAACGCTGGACGACACAACCAGGCACGAGGGCCAGAGTTTCCACAGCAGCTGACTCATTCCTGCAGGCAGCGGAGACCCAGGGTGAAGACCCCATCTGCAAGCCAGGCTCCCCTCCAAAACCATCACAGCAGGAACCTAGTCTCCACATGAGCTCCAGAGGGGACAGACCACATGCAATGGACCCAGCCCAAGACTGTCCACAGCCTGAGACTGGAGGGCTCCTTCTGAGACCTTCATCCTGGGATGCAGCCTTCCCTTTACCTCCAGAGCCAAGTGACTGGCAGAAAACACAGAGAATAGCAGCAACACCAACACAAGCCACTAATAACGGCAGCCGCCACCAACAGTCATTGCCACTCTCACCCACCCTGTGCCTACCAGTGACTCTGAGATTGGTCACTGTGGCCCGCTTTGAAAAGCAAGGAAACTGCTGCTAGAGAGGTGAGCAGCCGGGGTCACTCTGCTGTGACGGGGAAGATTCGAAGCCAGGTGGCCCTCTCTTGGGTGCTTTCAAGTGGCCCATCAGGCCAGATGACTCAGAGGCTGCAGGAGCGAGAATTGGCTCCTGTTGTATCTGGAGTTTCATTTATATAATTTTTTTTAAAGAGAGAGAAGGACAATGAGAGAGAGAAAGAGAGAAACAACTTTATTTGGCTTTTCATGTGGATTTCACTGCTCTGACGCTTTGCTGTGTACATGCTGCTGGGGTTCTAACCCGCATCCTCACACATGCCAGGCAAGCGTCTCCACCGCTGAGCCACCACTCCAGCCTTGTTTTATCTGTTTTAGAGGTCAAGGTGCAAAGAGAGATTTCAGGACTGAAGAGCCCTTGGCGAGGCTGACAGGCGGCCTCTCCCCCAGATTTCGGAGACGGGCTCCCTTTCTCCCAGCTCCTGAGTCTTTGCACCAGGAGCAGGTTCTCCTGGAATGGCCACGGAGCTCAGGGTCGTGTGAGCTGCTCATCTCTGCACCTTCTTGCCTGCATGTGTGTTAAGTGGCCTGATCCGTTCCCAGGCCCTCAGAGCAACTGGGCCCAGCCAGCGTCCCCTCTTCCACTGCCAACACCTCGTCCTCAGTGCCAGCCTGGACAGCCCTGTGTTAGGAAGCTCTGGACCTGCCCCTGGGGTAGGTGCCTCCCAGCACCTCTCTTGACTGAGCGTCCTCGAATCTTCAGCTGATCACAGTCCCTCCCTGAGAGATGGTGTGTCCTCCAGGGCAGGGGCTGTCTTAGCCTCTCTGTCCTTAATCCTGGGGATTTCTAGAAAAACACAGGCTCTCAACCATGTGAACTGAATTAACAGAAAATGCATGAAGGGAGGGGAATTGGTTTGAGCAACGTGCTCAGCTTTTTACACCCCATGCCCATGGGTAAACACGAGTCTGGTGGCATCTCACCCCACAAGGCTGGAAACTACGGATGCCACCTGGCTCTCTGTCCACACACATCAGCTCACCTGCATGTGTCCCCCAGCTGGGATGCTTTTCCTAGCTAAGTTACTGGAATCTGCGTCAGCAACCCAAGCTGTGATTTATTTCATCACGCAAACCCTGAGCGCGGACTGCCTTTCCAATGTGCTTGCTCCTCATTTTCAAAACTCTGGCCCTCAGGGTCTTCTCAACACTTGGTGATACGGTTTGGATCTCCAATGTCCCCAAAGACTTGTGTTGAATACTTGGTCCCCAGTGCAACATTGTCCATAGGGGGGGCGCTTTGGGGGTGATTAGGACACAAGGGCTCTGACTGCCTCAGTAGATGAGGTCACCAAGAGCTGGAGGGACCATTTGGAGACGGTGGAGAGACTGGGTGGTGGTGTTCAGTTGAAGGAGTGAGTCCTTAGGGGTGAGTCTTTGGGCACTCTATCCTGTCTGTCTGTCTGTCTCTCCCTCCCTCTCCCTCTCCCTCTTTTCCACCTTCTCTGAGCTGCGCCTCGGAACCAGCCAACCACGGACTGAAACTGCTGGAACTTTGAGCCAAAATAGATCTGTCCCCCTCTAAGCATCTTTCCTCAGGTATCTGTCACTGGTGAAAGCTGACCAACACACCCCGGCCTAGAATATTCACTGGGTGCAGGAGTTGAGTGGACACGTGGCAGTGTTTGACTGAAGTCACAGTGGTGAGGGTGGAGATGAGGAAACAAACCCAGCAATGCGTCTCAGGAAGGACACAGCTCTGGGCCCGTTCACGGCAGACTATGTGCTTGCTGGAGCCTGCGAGTGTGGGCCGAGACCTCTGGCTGTCCTCTGACCCAGCCCTGGTGGAGCTGGCACTTCATCAGCATGGATGAGGTCAGGGGGCAGACAGGGGGCCCCGTAGCAGTAGCCCTTTGGGTGCGAGGGGATGGAGCCAAGTCCAGCAGTCCCCAGGAGACACCAGCCTTTTAGAGGCTCTACATGAGACAGCAGGCCATGCTTGGGGACAGGCATAGGGCTGTCTTTGTAACAGGCAGCCTGAGCCTGTAAAGGCTTGGGGATCTCACTGTTCCGAGGATGAGCCTGGGTTAGCGTCAGGGACCTGACCTCAGGGGACGTGGAAAGAGCATGTGATTCTAAGTGGGAAAGAGAGCCGCATTCCTGGGTCCTGGAGGGCCGGCTTAACCTCTGCATTAGGGCTCTGTGCTTTCAAAGGGCACTTTTTGTCACCAAGAGGATGAAATAAGAGCAGATGACAAGCATCTCCAAGACCTCATCATTTTCTTCCATTTGTGGCAATAGAGGACTTCTAAAAATATTTATCCATTTCACATAAACAGTGTAAAAATAACAGCTTACAAACAGGCATGCCAATGGGCAGAGAGTTTTCTGGGGGGAAAGAATCTCACTGCCAACGTGAAAACACAAAATGAGCAAGCGTGAAGCCTTGCTGAGGCGGGACGCCCCGGGTCAGGGTGGCTGTCCAGGACCAGGTCTCCCGAGCCCGGAGCAGGCTCACCTCCTTCCCGCCTCTGCGCATCTCTTCTGGTGTTTGTGTGTTTTAGTTTGATTTTTTTTGAGACAGATTCTATGTTGCCCACGCCGGTCTTCACCTCCTGGGCTGAGTGATCCCTGGCCTTAGCCTTCTGAGTGGCTGGGACTACAGGTTGCACCACCACACCTGCCTCCTTTATCTTTTTTCTTCCTTTTTTTTTTTTGTATTAGGGATTGTCCCCAGGGGCATTTAACCACTGAGGCACATCCCCAGCCCTGTTTTGTTTTATTTTTGTTTTGTTCTGTTCTTGTTTTTGAGACAGGGTCTGAATAAGTTGTTGAGCCCTCAAATTTGCGATCCTCTTGCCTCGGCCTCCGGAGCTGCTGGGATTACAGGTGTGCAGCAGCTGTAACGTCCAGCTGGCTTTTCTGTGCTTCTAAAGGTCACTCACAAACTTTTCTCCCGAGCTCCGGGAGCACAGAGCTGAATAAGACAGCCCCGTCCTTGGGTGACACTGCACACAGATGTTGTCCAGCGCAGGGCTGAGGCACAAGAGCCTCTATCCCAGGACCCGAGAGAGGAAGGGAAAGATCCTTCAGTAGATAATTTTGGAACGATGACATTTAGAAAAATAACTCATTTAGATTACTTCATACCATACACAAAAATATGCCCTAGACAGATTAAAGGAGGACGTACGTAATCATTTGTCTTTTTTGAAAATACAGCAAGACTGTAGGAAAATAAAAACAAAATACCAAATCCCTGGGGAAGAATGAACATTCTGAACTTCAAAACAACAGAATAAATGACCAAAGGAAAAACGGTCATATTCCAGCCAGACAACCATTTCACATGCTGAAACAAAAAAATTTAGCATGATTTCAAAGCCAATGGGTTAAAACTATAATTTTTGCAAATTTACAGGCAGAGGGTTAATTTCACAGCAAAATGTCAATCTTCTTCCAGCCCCAAGGGCTGGGGGTCAGGGGCGAAAAACTCACAACAGGAAATTCAATTAGTAAACAAATACTTGGGGAAGTTTCCTGCAGAATTACCGCTGGAATAAATATAATTAAAATAATTACGTGCCATTTTGACCTATCGAGTTAACAAAGTTTCAAAAAATAAACAGCACCGCCAGAGAAGGTACGGAAAGGCGGCCTTCTCGGCCAGCGGCGGACAACACATATCTGGACGCCATCTGTGCTGACAGAACAAGGCCTCTAACTTCTAAGGACGCCAAGGTAGCAGATGCGGTCCTGAGAGAGCTCCGGAGAGAAAGGTCTGCCTCCCGACATAACCAGTAAGGACGACGAGGCGGTGACATTACCGGCGCCCCCCGAAAGGTGATGGTGGCGGGAGCACACTGCTTCACCACAGTAGTCCCAACAACCTAACAGCATCTCCTCACGAGAAAACCAAGCGTCCTGGGTACAACAGGACTTGGAGGAAGCAGGACTAAGACGGACTCGACCGCGCGTGCCAACGGAGCCCCTTGACACGGGAAGGAAGAACAGCAAGACACACGGAGGACCAGGAGTGATCTGCTTTCCCATTCCTCCCCTCCTGCATCCTCTGCAAGTGTGCCTTAGCGGGGACGCCCGCAGCTCGCAGGCTGACGTGCATACCTGAGGTGTCCTTAGATGAGGCTCCTGCACGGTGATCTGATCCAACATCTGGGATCTGCGTCTTTATTAGCATTCCAGGGGACTAGAACGTCTGCCACCCCAAAGCCCATTCTCTGACATCAACTGGGTGTCCCACCATTCAACTCGACTGTGACAGTAACGGCCCAGACTTAGCACAGACCCCCACGGGAGGCCCCAGGACTTTGCTGCTGCCGCTGGCTACCTAGAGTCAGTTCCAGATCCCACATGGTACCAGGCAAGGTCTCCTGTGGGATTGCCCTTCCTGGAGATGCCATATGCAAGGCGGCCCAGGCTGCTCCCTTCCTGTCTACCTTGGTTACATACTCGGGGTCTGCTGTGGTTTGAAAGTGTCCCTGAAGTTCAAGTGCTCGGAGCTTTGTCCCCACAGCCAGTGGTGTTGGGTGGTGTGGATCCGATGCGTCATGAGAGCAGGGCCTCCTAATGGCATTAGTAGCTTTTAGGAAGACAGATCTGAGCCAGCATACTTGCTCTGTCTCATCGGGTGACACCTCTGCCACACTGTCACCTAGCACCAGACCCTCAATGGATAGTGAGCAAATCCAGAACCATGAGCCAAATAAACCTCTATGCTCAGTAAAGTACCCAGCCTCAGGTACTTCCTTAAGGTAAGAGAACAGAGCAGTACAGGATTCTTACAACCCCCAGCTCAGGCTTGTAGGTTCTCCAGAGTAATTCAGAACTCAAGAAAGCACTGCACTTACAATTACAGTTTGATTTTTATTTATTTTTATTTTTTGGTCCCCAGGGGGGATTGAACCCAGGGGTGCTTAACCCACAGATCCACACCCCCAGCCCTTTTTCTTTTTTATTTTGAGATGGGGTCTGGACAAGTTGCTCAGAGCCTCCCTAAGCTGCTGGGGCTGATTTTGAACTTGGGATCCGCCTGCCTTGTCACGGTGCTGGCTGATTTTTATTTTAAAGGGTGTAGATTAGCAGGCAGATGAAGAGCTACGTGAGGCCAGTCTTAGGACGGGGTGGAAGGACCCGGGTCTTCCTTGACCTCACCCTGAGCCTGGTTTCAGTTTTCATTTGGAGCTTTATTATCTAAGCAGGATTGATTGAATCATTGGCCACAAGCTTAGATTCCATCTCTACCCTTCCTCTCCACCCTAGAGGTCAGGCAGGGCTCAAGGCTGAAAGTTCCAGCAGCCCAGTTACAATCTAGGTCTTTCTGCCCTGACCAGGGCCAGCCCTTCCCGGTAAGATTCCGCCTCCTTCCATCATCCAGGGAGTCCAAAGCTGTTTCCCTATGAACAACAGCCACGCCCAGCACTCAGGAAATTCCAAGCGTGTTTGAGCTCTGGGCCCAAAACCAGGACCAAAGGCCAGATCCATCATTCATTATATAATGCTCACGTCTAAGAATCTCATCTTGAGAAATGTTAGACTGTGTGTTATTTTAATCTTTCAAAATAAGATTTAGGGTTATTAATGGGGACAGGGCTTGGGGTGCCAGTGGCAAGGAAACGGCGGGCTCTTCGAGGAGCTGTCTGGAGTGGCGACGTCCACAGCACTTGGGCTCTGCACTTGGGCTTACTGAAAGTGAGACCAAGCTCTTGGCTTCTCCACCCCCATTCCCCAGCTGTCTCCTCTGCTCTGAGTCACCTTGGATGCCAGGAACAGAGAGTCTGATCAATAGGAGTCACAGTCACATCCTCCCAGGCAACAGCAACTTTCTTTTTTTTTTATTTTAACTTTAATCTTTTTGGTACTGGGGATTGAACCCAGGAGCAGTTAACCACTGAGCCAAAAGCCCAGCCGTTTTTATGTTTTATCTTGGGACAGGGTTTCTCTAGGTTGCTCAGGGCCTCGCTAAGTTGCTAAGGCTGGCTTTGAACTTGTGATCCTCCTGCCTCAGCCTCCTGAGTCCCAGGGATTACAGGTGTGTACCTCCACACCTAGCA
Source organism: Aplodontia rufa (assembly GCA_004027875.1). NCBI lineage: Eukaryota > Metazoa > Chordata > Mammalia > Rodentia > Aplodontiidae > Aplodontia > Aplodontia rufa. The sequence goes on from PVKS010006087.1 coordinate 60,142, forward strand.
AGAGCAATTTTCTGGTCACCCACAAGGCCCCTCCTGACCAAACCTGAGATACTGATCCACCGGACCACAGTCTGGCTAGGACAGCGTGGCTGTGTGTATTTCTGTCCCTGTGTGAAGCAAGGAGGGTACAATGGCATCTTCTGCAATCTGGAAGCTCATGCTAGTACCTGCACTCAGCGCTGAGACGCTGGCCCACCTGCCTTCCTCGCCTGGCCTTCCCGGCGTGGCGGACAGGTTAGGGCTCCTTTCCTGCTCCTCACCACACTTCTCCTTTTGGTTCTGGCTGTTGGTGGCCATGATGTGTGTGCTGGGACCCCCATGTTGGTGCCTTTAGCTTAGGACTCTGGTAAAAGTGGTGGGGATTGCGGAGGAATAGTTGTGAGATGAGCAGGTGGGAGGGCCGGGCTAGGCTTCTGGAGGAAGCAGAGTGGTCCCTGGGAGTGGGGGAATGAGGCTTCGTGGGAAGAAGCACTCTAAAGGGTGTGGTGGTTGGCACTGGATTGTGGAAAACCACATTGCTGGGGGCGGCATCTAGCTTTGTCCTTTAGGTTCGGGTTTTATAAAGTGTGTGCAGCGTGGCTGGAGAACAGAATTTCAATATCCGTGGGCATTCCACAGATTACGAGGAACTGTGGTTTACCAAGTCTGTTTCTGCTTTATGCGTGTGTTTGGGGCCTGGGTGTGGCTTAAGCACCTCAGGATGCTGTGGCATGGTATGAAATGCACATATTAGGTCTGCATCCCCGGTTCCTGAAATCCGGGTAATTTCCAAAGTGGGGGAAGCAATCACGGTAAGACGGTATCTTTTTTTTTTTTTTTTTTAAAGAGAGAAGGACAGTGAGAGAGACAGAGAAACAGAGAAACAACTTTATTTCTTTATTGAGTTTTTCACATGGCCTTCGTTGCTCCGACACTTAGTTGTGTACGTGGTGCTGGGGTTCGAACCTGGGTCCTCCCGCTTGCCAGGCAAGCGCCGAAACCACTGAGACACCTCTCCAGCCCCAAGACGGTATCTCTTGCTATTCATGGCAAGACACTTCCAAGTGGGCCAGAGTTCACGTCAATGTGGTGGCTCTTGGGAAGCCCAGCTGGAAGGGGCTGGTTGCCAGGGGAAAACAACCAGGTGATAAGAGGGTTAGAACTTTCAACCACACCCCCACCTCCATGAGGGGAGGCAGGTCTGGGGGTTGAGTTAGTCACCAAGTCAGGTCATTTAATCAATCCGCTGCAACCGGGGATTCTTTAAAACTGTGGGATTTAGCTCGGTGCAGTGGCTCACATCCCCTGTGACGGCGGGGAGGGGTAAGGAAGGAGGGTCGCAAGTTGGGGGCCAGCCTGGGCAACTTGGCAAGGCCCTAAGGGGTCATGCGACCCTCTGATGTACAGCTGGTGGCTTGGCAGCAGCCTGGACTCCAGACTGGTGTCCAGGGTGTGGGCATTGTGGTGGAGCCGAGCCCGACTCCAGGCAGGTGTGTGGGAATTGAACTGAATGGTAAGGCACCTGTTGTGTTAGTCCGCTTTCCGTTGCTGTGACAAGAACAACTGAAACAGGGGCTTGGTTTCAGAGCTTCTGCCCATGGCTGACCAGCTGCATTGCTCTGGGCCTGAGGCAAGGTGGGACAGGAAGGTGGAAGAGCGAGGCAGAGGAATGGGGCTCACCTTAGGGCAGCAAGGGGAGGGGCCAGGCAGGTGAGGAGCCAGGGTGCAGCCCAGTGGCCTACTTCCTCATCCAGGCCCCACCTGCCTACAGTGACCACCCAGTAGTCCATTCAGATCGCTAATGCAGTGAATGGATTAATCCACTGATTAGGTTACAGCTTTCATCCTTGCCTAGGAGCCCTCGGAACCTTCTTGAAAGGGGGACCGCGCTTCCAGAGCATGAGCTTTTCAGGGGACATTTCTAGACCCAAGCCACACCATCAGTCATTCTCCAGGAATTGCAGAGTGCACTAAAAGCGTGGGGAACCCCATGTATTTGGCGTCAGGAGTGACATATTGCGTGTGAGCAGAAAGGAAATGGGTTCTCCTTGTCCCTGGGCTCCACAGGTGTGTTGATGTTGCCAGCGTCCCACCCCTGCAGCTGTGGCCCCCTGGCCAGGCTGGGAGCTGCAGAAGAGAGGATGCCAGTGTGTGTACGTAATCTGGGACGAGTGAGAAATCACGGAGCGCAGCCCAAGAAACAGCTGCAGGGGTTCAGTGATGACCTAGGGCACTGGCAATGGACCGCAAAAAAGGCCAGAGCGAGAGCCATGTGAGACCCTCCATGAGCAGCTGAGCTGGTGTCAGTCAGGGCAAAGGAGGAAGCACAGGGAAGGGTGGTGGGGGAGCAGTGAGTGACAGTTCAGTGACTTCAAGGACGTGATATCAGACGTAGCTACCAGCGCCTGCCAGACCTGTGTAAGGGTCAGATGAGATGGAACGCAGAGGGGCAAAATTCTGCAGCCCACCAGGGCTTCAAGGACAGGTGGGAAGCCAGCAGGAGGACAGGAAGAAGCCGGGAACCTAGGGGAGGCTTCCTGATAGAAAGGAGGGTCCCGTGAGCTGACCCTGGCGTTCACGGGGAATCTCACTCATGAAGCTGCAAAATTAAGGAAGTTCTGGAATCAGAGAGCATGAACCAGCGATTCCCCAGACTCTGGAGAGAATTTCCACTCACGCTGCCTGGTTAGAGACAGCGGGAACCAAGGTGACTAGAGCCCTGGGGAGCTGAATCACAGGAGCTCCCAGCTTGCAGGAGCTAGAGGCCTGCAGAGAGGTCCCAGCCTGGGAAACCAGGTGAGCCCTCACCAGAAAACACCAGAAGAAAATCGGGTGGTTAAGAAAATCCAGGAAGCTGTGCACCTTGAACCGACCCCAAGCACATTCATCAGTGAGTTAAGTAAGAAGATGCGCATCCATCTAAGGAAGAACTCACTAAACTGACTCCAGAAAAGGTTTCATTGTCAACAGAGGCAAAAGTAAACTGGGAGATTGCATCACAGAGAGGTCACACATAGGGCCATTGCTGGGTGGCTGCAGGCCTGAGCCTCTGTGACCCACATCTGGCCCTTGGGGTGCAGTTGGAACTGAGTTTGGAGGGAGAGGCAAGGTTTAGACAGGTGCAGCTTGGGGAGGGAGCTCCAGGTGTCCAGCCCAGTGTGAGGCCCCACAGGAGGACAGCCAGGGCTTGGGTTGCCTGGCTTAATTATCAGGTTAAGAGAGTCCTAGGTAAACAAAGGCCACCTGGACAAGTGACACAGCCCCTGACTGTCAACATTGACCTTCCTAGACTCTTTGAAATCAAATGCAATTAGTCAAGCACATAATATCCTAATATCCTGCTTGTGGGAAGTGGTCTAACCCACACCCACATCTCTGATCCCTGACTGTATCAGAGGCCATCACCACTTTGGGAAAATGACCCCTGCCCCCCAGCTCCCGTCTTGTTAGTTGCTTGCATGTAGATTTGGTTTTGTGATTATTTTTTCCTTTGTGGGACACATTCACAGAGCAGCCTCATGCATGTTCTATCCAGGAAAGGCAGGATGCCTTCAAATGAAACCCCTTCCCTGGGGAGGAAGAGAAGTAGGGCTAGAGTGCTGGTGCAGTGGGTGCCTCTCTGGGTGAGGATCCATCTAATCTTCCTAAAACACACCCCGGCTTGCTTCATCTGAACGTGCTGTTTCAAGGTGCAGAGAGTTTGGGAACATCTGGTAGGCAGAGCTGAGTTCCTCTTTAATGGAGCTCATGAGTCACTTATAGTTTTCAATGGCATTTTATTTCCTGATAATCAAGAAAGAAATGAGACTATTTATACAAAAAGGCTAGGAAAAAAGTGTCATCGAGGTGCCAGGACCTTGTCCTTTCCAGTGTCCTGGTTGAAGAGGCACAGGGGCCACTGGGCTTTGCCCCCGCCCCACCCCGCCCCGCCCTAGAAGTGCTTGGAACCCTTCAGCCAAAACGAAGCAGGTGGCTTTCCTAGTGACACATGCAGATTCTAAACAACACGGCGGACATCTATGGACTTCAAAATTCATATCTAAGAGCCCAAGCTGCTGCAGCGCCCCCGCCCCCACACCTCCCTGTTTCTAGGAGCCCTAATTTGAAGACTCAGAAGCCCGGGCTGCAATCTGCAGCTTTATTAACAGCTTCTCACCTCGCTGAGGCTTTCATTCTCCTAACTCAGAGGGCAGCCTTTGTTTGCGGAGCTGATTAGAAGCGCTCCTTTGCAATCCAATCTGTTGTAGGGTGGGGACAAATTCCACAAAAGGCAGTGTTTGGCAAAAAGGGACCATTTCTCAGGAGATAAGGACTTTTTTCTTTCTTTCTTTCTTTCTTTTTAATAGGGGCAGCCAGATGCTAGTGGCACCTGGTAACAAAACTGAGGCTCATTAACATTTGAAAGAGGCCCAGAGGCTACCCAGGATCCCAGGACCATGCACCAGGGATTTTACCTAAGGGTAATTTTTCTACTGTGTGGGAGGAGGAAATCTGAGAGGCAGGAGAGAGTGAGCTTCCCTTCAGAAGGTTCTGGAGGTGGCTGGAGCCTCAAGGGCCAGAGGGAGTAGTCCAGTCTTGGGGTTCGAATGAATAGAGTGTGGTCAGAGCAGAAGCCTGGCTCCAAGGCAGTGGCTCCATCTTGGCCAGGTGTTCTGAGCCACAGTGCACCGACCTCCTCCTCCATATCGCTCCCCACAGACTGGGCATCTATCTGTCGTCCTCACTCCTTGGCATATCCATCACTAAGTGTGTCTGCCTTTCCCTACAGTGACCTCATTGTCTGTTACTAAGTGGCAATTTACCCCAAAGTGTAGTGGCTCAGGAGCACAATAAACATCTACTATCTCGCATCACTCGGAAGTTAGAAGCTTGGTAGGGGCTGAAGCTCCGCGTCCTGGGAAGCCTCCACTGACCGGACAGTCTACTTCCGAGGTGTCTAACGCACACAGCATGGCAGGAGGCCTCAGTCAGCACGTGGGCTCCTCTCTCGAGTGCTCTTTCAACGCGGAGGAGGCTTCCCCAGCGTGGGGATCCAAGGGGAGAGAGCCAGGAGCCAGTGTCCTGCAGGACCAAGCCTCAGGAGTGACACTTCCTCCCATTCCTAAGGCCCTTCAGGTTGTGTGGTGGGCTCTGGTTGGTGCTGGGAGGGTGGACGAGGTGTGAACAGAGGGAACCTGGACTCTGGGGCCACATGAAGGTTGGCTGACATATACACTGCTCCTTCACATCCCGTCCTCTCCTCTCCCTCCCTCTGCCCTCGCTGCAGCAGGGGGGTGGCCCTGGATTTCCACACCCTTGGCCTTCTCCTCTTCCCCTCCACACTCCCTGCAACCAGAGGCCGGAACCAGGTGTTACACAGGGGTTTGAAGCAACTTTGTCCTGCCTAGCCATCTGGGTGACATTAGCCAGGTCACCTAACGGGCCATGTGTCACATTGTTTTTTGTCTAAAATGGAGGGCTCAGGCCAACCTCATGCGACTCTGAAGAGAATCAACACGCTAATGCACGCAAGAGGATGGCTGAGCACACTGCCAGAGGTGGCCAGGCTCGGCCCCGGTGATGACACTGGCACGGGGTCTTGGTGCCCAGGTCCAGCAACTGCCTACGGCAGGTTCCAGCTCACAAGCCCCTTGCTCGGGTGAGAAGCTCGTTCCCAGGCCTGGTCTTCGTTCTGTGCAGCCCCACTACTGCCCAGAGACAGGAAGGGTAATCTTGCCACTTCCAAGTAAACACAGCCAAAGTTAAAAGCTGCCATCTCTAGACTCCTTCCAGTGCTGGGCCAGGCCTCAGGGGACACCGCATCCCGATGGCATCAGGAACCAACCATGGATCATGGTCAGCATCTGTACATGCAGCTCCCACTGGTCCCATTGTCCTCAGCCATGGCCACCCTCTGTCACCCACTGAAAGCTGACCATCCAGGATGGCCTGGTGGCATCACATCTCTTGGTGATGGCACCAGCCACAGTCCACCTGGCCTAAGCAACTGGTTGAGGTTAAGCTCTCAGGCAGATGCCCGCAGCCCACACAACTGGCTCTTTCTTAATCTCATGCTATTTTATGTCACGTTAGGACCCATGTGCCTACCTCAGTGCCCAGGCGCTTTTGGGAGAGCCCCACAGGGACTTCTGTAGGGACTGCTCCATGGCCTTGGCTTCTCTGCCTCTGGCTGCCACGTTGCACCTGGCTTCTCTCCAAGGCTGCGAATCACCTGGGACCCCTGGGAAGGAAGGCATGAGGTCGCCCAGTCTGAGATGCACTGAGCTACATTTTGTTTAGGGCTGGGTTGTTACTGCTATCTACCACTCCTACAGCTTAGTCAGAAGAGGTCTAGGGGTGCCGAGGCCTCCAAAATAAGTCTGACTCTCCAGCTGCTCTCGCAACTTCTGGGGCCCCCTCCTCATTATTAGTGGCACTCACCTGAGCTGTGTGAGGAAGAAGAGCCAGCAGGAGGCCTCTGCTTTCTGGTGCAAACATGTGCCCGCGTGTGCCCCTCTTTCTGATTTCACACGTGGTGCAATGAGATGAATGTCTCCCAGCCCCATGGGGGATCCAGGACTAGGGTGGACACTCACAGGGATTGATGTCACCTGCATAATCACAGCTCCTCCCCCTCCTTGCTGCCCCGTGAGAACACCTGCCCACCTGCCATGGCCACTTGACCCCTCTAATATGCCTGATGTGTCCACCAGAGCCCTGCTCACACCTCCCTCCAGCCCCCTGAGCCCACCATCCTCCCTGGGCCCCTGCACTGAGGTCTCTCGTCATACACTACTCTATTTATCCTGTTCTCAAAGCGCAGCCAATCCCAACACCACAGCTTCCTGCCGCAGAGCCACAAACACCTCCCCATGGAGCACGCACTAGGCTTGGGCTCTTGACAGCTGACCCTGGTGGCCCTGCATGGTCCCTGTCCAGCAACACTGGCTGATTTAGAAAACCCAGATTTCTATTCCAGACATGGACAGTAAGTTACTTGTAAAAGACTCTTTTCTAAGGTGGAAATCTTCCTGCTTCAGTGTAGAGATTCAGTAAGCCAGGCCACGCCTTTCCCTCCAGTTTCCTTGGCCGAGTGTGTGCGGCAGGAAGAGCTCTGGGCACCGGAAGAACACAGAGCACTCGGTGGGTGCAGCTGGGCTGGTGCTGGGTTACATCTGAGACTGCCCAGGCCTCTGGCACCACTGGGTGAGGGACTCCACCCTCCAGCAAGTGGGGCAGGGGTGGCTCATGTCCAAGGCTTTGGACGAGCTGGCTCCGACCCCCATGGGCCTGTGACTTGGCATCCTTCACAGAAGGTCATCGTGTGCTTTTTGGATGCTCAGTGAGGTCACGTTGTTTGGCCTTTGGTGTCCCCTTTTTCTCCAGCCACCACTTCCTCCTTGCAGGTCTGGGAGTTGACTTTTCCTTATCAGGGCAGCAAAGGGAGCATAGCAAGTGGAGCCCATGCCAAGGGCCTGACTTCGTTTCCAACCACAGCCAAAGGGACCTTGAGGGTCCTTTTGTGTGCCGCAGGTGAGGCCACACCCGGGCCCCTGCGTGAGTACCACCGCTGTTCCTTTTATTCTCATCCCTGTGACTCTGTAGCTCAAGGCACTAGAACCCAAGAGCCTTGAGCCTTTCTGAGTGTTGAGGTGACCAGACAGCCACAGCCAGGTGTGACAGGGTACCTCAGGGATGAGTGTGGCTGTTCCCTGGCCATCTGGACCCAGGGGGCCACATGCAGTCTCTGCCCTGGTGAAGCACTGGGTCTCCACTGCTCTCCGGCCCTCACTGTCTGATGGAGTCCCCTTCCCTGGGAACATCCACTTGGCCAGGGGGAATTTCCTGGGATCCTGTGACTCAGAGCTCCATTCCCGTAGATGCGAACTGAGATCCAGGCTCCTCCACGGAAAAGGCCATCAATTCGTCTCCAGTCCTAAGAGGAGTCAAGTTCAAGGGGTCCTTTCCAGGAACACCCAGGTGAGGTGAAGGGTCCACGGAGGCACTGGCTGTAGACCTGGCCAGCAAGGCAGTGACACCAGTCGGAGGGAGCGGGGGAGGCCTGTGGCCTGGGACAGATCACTGAAGGTCAGCGAGGGAGGGTGGGGGGAGGGAGCAGCAGCTGGGGAGAGCATTGTTCACTCAGAAACAAGCCCACACCAGTTCAATCAGGCTTTTAAGTCGAAATGGGGATTTGAGCCCATGTGCTGAACCTCTGCCACAATTACTCCCCCAGAAGCTGGCCAGGAGGAACGGAAGGCTGGGCTGGTGTCTATAGGTATCCCCTCTGCCGTGCTAACTCCCCCAGAAGCTGGCCAGGAGGAATGGAAGGCTGGGCCGCTGTCCATAGGTGTCCCCTCTGCCACGCTAACTCCCCCAGAAGCTGGCCAGGAGGAATGGAAGGCTGGGCTGGTGTCTATAGGTGCTGGAAACTCAACCTCCAAGCTCGCATGTTAAGTTGGAGGTGGGGACTTCGGAAGGCAGGGAGGGATAGAGAAGCTCAGGAGGGTGGCGCCCCTGTGCTGGCCTTAGTGGCTTTATAAGAATAGGAGAGGCCCAGGTGATACCCTGTGTCATGTCCCAAGCAGCTGGAGGCCTCACCAGATGCCAGAGCCAGGTTCCTGAACCCCCAGCCCCAGCATTTTGAGCCAAATGATTCTTCATAGATAACCTGTCTGCGACGTTGCAGCAGGAAGTGCACGGAGCCACTGCAGTTCAATGCTGGGGACTAGAAGGGTGCCCTCCACCAGTAGGAACCTTAAGACCCTGTGCAGGTCAGGCCAGAGCAGGACAGGGGACATCTTCTCCCCTGGGAAGACCAGGGAGCAGGCCCAGAGCTGGACGTCACACGCAGGCGTCCACAGGACCCAGCGTAAAGTCATGCAAATGAAACCCAAGAGCCTCAAGAGCAGAGGTCGTACAGCCTCAGCCTCATAGTGTGGGAAGAGGTGACAGAGGTGTGAAGAGCCACCACGCTGCCAGGGCTGCGTGTGTGTGTGTGTACCATGCTGGGGGTTGGCCTTGGGCCTCGTGCGGCCTGGTGACCACCTTGCACCAAGTTCTCCTGGCCCCCGAGGGGTTCAGGCAACACAGAGAGACCCAGCAGAAGCCACTGCCAGAACAATGCATGAGTTTCTCCACCGCAGGAGTGGTGGTGAGAGGGGTGGCCATGCAGTTCCAGAGGGAAGCACCAGCAGAAGTTGGCCACCCGGGAGGGGTCCAGTGTCCACGGTGGAAGGAGAGAAGCATCCAGCCAGCCTAAACCAGCCCGAGTCATGGGGCAGTGTGGAAACACTTTGCCTCTGGCCCTGGGCAGGGTCCCAGCCCCTCTGCTGGCTGGTCCTGCTCTGTCACTGGGTCCCCTGCCTGCACTGCTCTGGACTCCTACAGCACAGCCCATAGGATGTGGTCAGAGCAGGGGCACCGGCCTGGTCCTCCTGGGAGCCTCCTCTGATTCCACACGTGCATGGGCTTCCTGTTGATGTGACGAGGCAGGTCCTAGGCCTGTGCGTGATGGGAGCACCGCACGGCAGTGCCCACTTAAAGGAAAGGGGTCCTGGTGTCTCCTGCAGGACGTCATCTGGTCACTGCCTCTCGTGACCTGGGCCCAGGGGCTCAAGCTGGAGGCCTGCGTAACACACACGTAGGATGAGGCGCTTCCTGAACCCTAGTGACAGAGGTGGCCTGGGCCAGCAGGAGGGAGCAGGCCCAGGGCTGGCAGGCAGCAAGGGCCAGGCCTGGTGGGCACTGCAGCCATCAGGAGAAACACCAGTGAGATCCAGTGGGCTTGGACCCATTCTGCAGAGACAGCATGGCTGGAGGTGGCTGATGTCATGAGGCACAACTAGACCTACTGGGAGCCCTGGGAGCCAGCCTGGAGGCCCCACATGTTACAACAACTGAGAAGTCTTCTGCATTGACAGGTGGGCGAAGGAGCCAGGCAGGAGAGGGCCGTGTCCATGCCTGAAGTGGTCCTGGTGGGAGCCGGCTCAACCTCAAGATTGTCACTCATGTCCCTTCCTTTATTCAGCACGTACAGATTGAAAGCTGCCAGACACTGGTCCACGTCCTGGGTCTTTGGTAGTGACCAGGAGAGAGGAGTTCCTCCTGTCACAGAAATACATCCTGCAGGCAACAGGCACGTGAACCAGGGTGCGGAGAGAGGCGGTGTGCACGGTGCCTTCCGTACCTGGATCCTGACACACACAGTGCGTGACAGACACCCGCATCTGAAATCCAGACTTCACATGCTCCCTAATGTGAAACATTCCGAATGCCAAAAAGTCCCAGAGCTTGGAGCATTTTGGGTTTCGTGTTTTTGGATTAGGAATGATCAAAGGGTAAAGCATGCCAATACTCCGAAACCTGAAGCTCTCCTCCTCCCCCACGCGTCAGGTAGAGGAAACTCAGCCTGTGCGTCTAGAGCTGCACCTGCGTGTGTACCTCTGTCCTCATCGACGCATGCGCACACACCAGTGCTTCTTTAGAGTCCTTATAACACTCCAGCAAGAAGAGCCCCACGGAAGAAGGGGCCTGGCCCAGGTGTGCTAAAACACCTGAGATGCGTTCTGAGATCCCACGGGAGCAGCACCGCCCTCCCCCGAGAACCTGCGCCCACCCACCCACCCAGCCATCTGGCCCGGCAGCTCCTGCCTGGAAGCCTCCAGGCCACGCGACAGCTGCTCAGCTTAGTGTGATTTAGGAGGACTTCGCTCCTCTTGCTCCGGGAGGAAAAGTGGAGGGTGATAATCTGCCAGCCACCTCACACATGCCCGGTTGCTTAAGTTATTTTCCCACACGTGCGGATGTGTAGAAGCAATTTTCCGTGCTATTCCTGGAGTGGAGGCCCCAGCAGCCCACCAGCTCCTTAGGAAGGTTTGATGTGCCCGAGGGCCGAGGGAGTCCGCAGGGATGCTCTTCTAACAGGCACAGGAACGCAGGGGCTAAGTCTTGGTGGCTTTCCCACCGTGCTTTTGTCACTTACAGTCATTCATGGGTGCCAACGTCAACGCTAAGGCGAGAGTGCTGGGGCCCTGCATCCTGGCCTTCCTGGCGCAGTCCTGAGCCACGAGAGGCACCACACCGATGTGGTGTGGACAAGTCCTAGCGGAGAGCATCCTCTAGCACTTCTTGTGTGACCCAGCAGGCTGGGAAGTTTTGACCTCCTCAGCCCCGCCTGGCTGCAGACAGCCTGGGAAACCTCTCCCTGCATCCTCGGTCCCCACTCCTCCGCTGCCACTGATCCGCTGACCCCAGTGCAGCTCTGTACCCACCACCGTGCTCTGTTTCTTCCTTTTCACCCTCTCCGTGCTGACCATCTTTTCTTATTTATTTATTTGGTACCAGGGATTGAACACAGAGGTGCTCTGTCACTGAGTCACCTCCCCAGCCCTTTTAATTTTTTTATTTTCAGACAGGTTCTAAGTTGCTTAGTGCCTCACTAAGTTTCTGAGGCTGGCTTTGCGATCCTCCTGTCTTAGCCTCCTGAGCCTCTGGGATCATAGGCGTGCACGCCTGGCAGGCACTGACCTGCTTGCCAAGGGCCAGCCTTAGTGTGCTGGGTGCCGGAACCCTTGCGGGTGGGGAGGCCAGGAGAGGAGGCTGGACCTCCTTAGGCCAGCAGGGTGGAACCGCCCTGGGTTGGGGGCAGTGATGGGGGGCAGTGGTTTTTGTAGCTGTAGACGTGGTGACCCCAACTGGAGATCCAGCTGGGGTGCACAGTAGACGGGAAGCGTTCCTTCTTCCCCTGGGTGGTAGAGGATTCCAGAGGCCACGCAGGACAGCCACAGAGGCAGGAGCTGTGCCAGGGCAGAGGGGGTGTCCTGAACAGCTTGCACCCCTGCCCTGGGGTTGGAGAGCTTGCTGAGCTCCTCTTTATGGGCACCCTTTTCTGTTAAGTCAATCGACCCAGCTCTGAAGTGTTCAGGGTCTGTTTTCCCAGGTGCTGGGTGGGGCTCCGCCAAGGGAAGTGCAGCGGATTCCACAGGCAGGTGCCTCCCCTTGCAGCAGCCCTGCCCTGGGCCAGGGGCCTCTGTCACCAGGGCTGCACTTGGGTTTCAGCACATCTTGCTTCCGGTCAGCACTTGAGGCACAAAATTCCGTGCGGAAATATAAAGCCTGGCTGTAAAGGCTCTGACCGGAAACTACCGCCAACACCACTCAGATTCCCACACAGATTCCGCCTCTGCATTCTAAGGATCCTGATTCCCTGGCGGGGAGCGCACTGGGCAGGCTGTGGAGTGACCCTGCATTCAGCAACGGTGATGGAGCAGATTGGGAGCCACACACCTTCCCCAGACAGCCAGAAACACAACCACGTGAGCAGCGGAAGGAGCCCTCTGACATCGCGGATGCCACACTTCCAAGTCCGCGTCCTCTTTAAACTCCACACTGTGTTTTCCTGGTCATACCCGGACACACCCCGAGCAACACAATTTCAGAGACCCGCTGTGCGCGTTCCCTGCTGAGGCTCGCAGTGCTCCTCTGTTCCCAGCTGCGTGCTGCAGGCAAGGGTCTCTCTAGGGTCTATGCAGAGCCATGTTGTTTGTGTTTTTGTGCTTTGTTGGTGACTTTATGGTTTGAAGTGACCTGGGAGCATCTCGTTGAAGAGCAGCACAGTGGGACTGAGCACAAGAAAGCTGCCAGGTGCCTACAGAGAAAATGCACTCCACTCAGGCGAGGATGCTGTGTGCCAGTTCAGTGTCCACCAAAAACTGTAGGGTGCAGCACAGCAAGGAGAAGGAAATCCACCAGGTGTGGCTCTGCGGAAGGTCTGAGTGGTGACGCTGTGGAAAAGGTAGAGTGGCTACATTTTGGATTCGTGGGGTAGACAATGACTTTTTAAGATGTGGTGGAAAAAACATCATCGTGCTGAGGATGAAAGCCAGGGCAACTTATGGTCCTATTAGCAGGGACAGGAAAACAATGAACCCTTCCCAGCTGGCGCTCAATAGGAAGGAATACCAAACACAGGTGCCGGCTGGAGAGAGACACCCAGGGAAGCACTACGCAACTCACCAGACACAGCAGGGTTGGTGGCACCGTGAGCCATGGCCCACAGAGCCTGAGTCAGCAAGTGCTGGCTTAGTGTCCCTGGTAACTTCAGAAAACCCACCTGCCACAAGTGAGAGCAGACAACTGTATTTTTTTAAATTACACAAGTTGTACATGAAGAAAAGTTGGAGAAAATCACCTGCCACTATCTAACAGGGAGGAAGAAATCGAAGTTTTGGTTTAGGGTCTTCCGGCCTTTCCTTAGGACAATTTATGAGTGTACATTTTGCACTATTTATGGCTTGTGATTTTCTTTTGTGAAATTACCCTGAAAACATTCAGTGACCATTCTCCTGCCATCTGATTTTTCATATTCATATTCTGTCCAGTGGATTTTCTCTGATGTCTACGTCTAATCTACTGTGGTCAAAGGAGGTTTCCCTGTAGGGCTGTGTGGGTTGTTCACCGCACAATAGCTCTCAGCACTCAAGGAAAGAATCCAGCTCACACTGAACTTGCCAAGCCCTGCACCCAGTTGGAGCTGCACCTTTTTGGAGGAAGAGGGTGCTTGGAGGCCAAGATCGCGAGGGCTGGTTTCCCAGAGGGCACAGCTTTCCCACTTCCTCCAGGGCATCAAACAGGTGGGCTTCCAGGTCGGGGCCCCAATCCCTACCCCGCCTCGCTCAAACCGCTCCTTGTTCATACTGATTCTTTCTAGAGGGGGCCGACGAGGTGAAAAGTGGAAAAATCCTAGCACATGTGCCAGGGAGCCCTCCCCGGTACGAGGCTTCCGAAGGACTGAAGAATCAAATCAGCATCTCCACGCCCAGCTCCTTCCTGGCGTAGGACAATGGTTATCCCCAGGTGTTTGCTGGGGCTGCATTTTTACTTTGCAGCATATCAGCCACATTCAGCCCAGAGATTTTCTTTCTAAGCTTCTTAATTAGACTCGCAATTGCTGAGTGCTATGGCACTGCTATTTGCTTAGCTCCCTGCCGGGAACCTGGAAGACCCCTTGGGTGGGGCCTGCCCTGCTCCTCATACCTGCCCACCTGAAGAGTTAAGGCACAGAAATGTCAAATGAATAAACCGAACCAGTGAGCTGGACGTAATGGTGCACACCTGTGATCCCAGCAGCTTGGGAGGCTGAAGCAGGAGGATCACAAGTTCAAGGTCAGCCTGGGCAAGTTAGCGAGGCCCTGACCAACTTAGCAAAATCCTGTCTTGAAATAAAGAGTAAAAAGGACTGGGGATGTAGTTCCGTGGTAAAGTGCCCCTGGGTTCAATCCCCAGTACCAAAAATACATAAATAAATAAAGCACACACGTGGGAAAAGGTTTAAAATGTTTTGGTTTTTTTAAATTAATTTTTTTCTGAGTGTCTGCAGTACACCCCTGTTCCTCCTTTCAGGGGGCTGCTCTGCCTGCACGAAGCCTGATGCTACCACCCGCCCTAGTGCTCTGTGCGTGGCGTCCCCTGCAGCAGGCTCACCACCAGGACGCGTCCTGAGGGGGTTGACCCTCCTCCAAGCCTTGGGAAGCATCGAGATGGTTGGAGACCTCCCTGACACAGCTGCAGCCGGGGGGAGCCCTGGACGGCAGACAGTGCTGGCCAAGCTTGCAGAGTTAGCGCTCAATTTAATCCAACTTAGAAGAAGTTAATGCCCCGGTCTCCTCCCCGTTATATCCAGGAGATGACCAAACCCCAAACCTCAGATACGAAGATACAAACAAAATTAAATCCGCGTTCAAGGAGGAAGGTCACCAAGAGCGAACACCTACCCTGCAGGCTTCTCTAAAACAAAGTAAAAGGACCCTGAAACGACAGGGAAACTTGAGCGGGAGGCGGGGAGGCGGTGGGGCCAGGATCCCTGGTTCCCAGGATCCTGTGGAAAAACGTACAGGCCCAGCCCACTTCACTCAAATATCCAGCCCCTCAGCCTGGACCTATGGGAGGGAGAACTAAAGAGAGAGAAAGGGTGAGCAACTTCACGATGCTTAGCAGAGTCGGACAAGCTGGACACGCACCAGATAGAACGGACACCCAGAGGTCAGGGATCACGCAACCTGTCCTCCTAACCATGCCTCCTCAGGTATGGGGGACAGCAATCCAGGCTGTCTGAGGGCCTTGGGCTCTCCGGGCTCCCTGCCTGTAGTTTGCTAAGAGCCACCCTGTGGCTGTCCCCTGACAAGAGCTGACATCTCCTGCACTGTCTAGACGGTGTTCCAGGCAACACGGGATGAGAGCAGAGTGTCAGTGCAAAGCAACGTGTTTAGATGAGTCCTTGAAGAGGGAGAGACCTCACCAGACTCAGACCTGCCAGAGCCTGCAAGACCTAATGCTGCTGGGTCCCCGGGGAGTCGCTCCAGCCAGAGAGCCTCAGGTCCTCATGGAGCAGGTAGACAGACTTCACCCCATGGTAGGGGTGCTGAAAATGGCTTCCATGTAGGTGACTTAGGGTGCCCTGGGAACATGCTTCCTGATTTTACTTCCCCAAAATGCTATTCTGACGCCACTTGATGCATAGTGCAGTTAGGTATAAATTTCCAGGTTCGAAATCACTTTTTCTTAGAATGTTGATGCCTTTCCCTGATGCTAGGGAATCTGAAATGATCTGAATTTTGATTTTCCTTCTCTGAGACGTCACCAGGGTCTGTCGCAGGGTCTCAGGTTCTGAAACTTCGCCAGCACACACCTCGGTACTCACTGGTACTAACTAACCCCTCCTAGTGCCCAGCAGGCGGGCTCCTGTGAAGAATGGTCATTTTCCTGGCTGAAGACACTCCTCCTGCATTCTCCTCCTGCCGCTCTTCTTTCCTCCTAGGACTCCGGCTGCAGGGTGCCAGGCGCCCACAGTGCACAGTGTGTGCCCCCGCAGGACTCGAGCTGCTTCCTGCCACCGCAGGACTCGAGCTGCTTCCTGCCACCGCGAGCTCCACCGTGAAGCTGCAGGTGTTGGCGGTGTCCTTTTAAAATATTGATTTGTTGCAGTTTGGGACTTGGATGGGCAAGAAGGAATGTTCCTGGGCACTCTACTCACCAGTCTTCCTCCCCAATGTCCCACGGACCCCATCTATAGCTAGGGCTGTCTTCTGGCCCAGCTGCTCCCCGTTCTTCAGCATGACCTTGAATTCTAAGCTACACATCCAGGCTCCTGGAGCCCCTGACCCTGAGGTCTCATGGTTGCCGCTCCTGTGACTCCGTTCTACACCCGCACGCTCTCTGGCACCCCAGGTACCACCCCATGCTTTCTTGAAGCCTCAGTACAGAGTCCCTTTCTTTGCAGGAAGGGACACACTCTTCTTGTCTCTTAAGCTCTTTGGCATCAAAGTTCATGTACTTAAGCCTCTGCTTTTCCCCTTCAAATCTGAAATTCATTATTCTTGTTTGGGGGAGTCAGAAAGTAGGAGTCTGCAGTTTTTATCTCAACTTTGCTGTTAATTAGCTGAGTAATTTTGGGCAGTGCACTCGAGTTTTCTTGGCCTCAGTTTCTTGAATCAGTGTCTTTCCCAAACACCAGTCCTTGGGTTGGTGCCAGTTGACACAAAAAAATTTTATGACTCTGTAGCTAAATGGGTCCCTGGGGACAGGAATACATATATGCATGATCATAACTGCCGGCTGGGGGAAATTCCTGTGCTTTATTCTGATACCATAGCTTTCTAATGCAACGTTATGGGTGAAGATGGCATAGAACGCAGTCAGTGATGAAATCATCACTATAATAAACAGTGCGCTTGATTTTTTTGACTTCTATGAAGGTAATGTGAGGACTGAGCTATGTCTTCCTATGAGAATTTGGGAAGCTAGGGACGTTGTTGTTACCAGTCTCTTAAAACTCCAAGTGCAGGCAGCGATGGACTGAGGCTGCTTGTGACTGCTTCACAGCGGATACAGCAGGATTGCTTGACTGTAACCGCTAGGGATCTGATTTTCTTGTCAGACGACATTTTCAGTAATAATTTCCAGAACCTTTGCACTGGCTCTTGTGAAAAGTTCCTTTGGTTTTGATATAATTACTAGTTTGCTCGTTTTGAAGAAATGGTGTCCTTTCTTTTCTGGGGAAAAGAGTCAGAGGTTTTTGGTCTCTACATAGTTCCTCAGGAATCTCAGACAGACGTGTTGCTCTGTTATACCAAGTTAAGCACAATATATTTGCTTATTTTGCATTTTTATTCCTTTGTTTTACTTTTGGTCTATATTTTAAACCCATTTTATTTTTTAACTCTTTGTTTTAAAAAATAAGTTGCAACAGAATATTTTCAGGTGTGGTGTGTACTTGAATGCAGAATAGAAGAAAAGGTTTTTAAAGAAAAATATGAACACTAATTGAGCAAAATTTTAATTTTGAGCAGAAAATTCATATAAAAGAAACACAAACGGATAATGGTTGCATGAAAGAAAAGTCAATCTGGGTCACCGTTGAAGACAGCCCCCTCCCACATCCCAGCAATAAGAATGAGAAGCGTTAGCGGGCACCTGCACTTGACCTTGCAGTGTGCTCTGTCTGCTGGCTGGAAGGTCATCATGCACTGAAACAGCCCAAGCAGGGCCTGGGCCTGTCGGGTGGTCACGGCCCCTCCGGCTGACGAAGTTCTTCCGGCCTGTCACTGCAGACCGCCAGTGCCTCCAAGGGACTCTGCCCTCCGTAGGGAAGCACCGTGTTCAGAAGATAACCGGGAAGGACGTCTCAGAAACGATGGCGCAGACACCTTGGGGATGGGGCTTTGGAAGCGCCCTCTCCTTCCTTCCCCCTCTTCCAATAGCCTTGCAATGAACTTGTGCAACCTGCATGCGTGCTCTGAGCACTGACAGCTCTTCAGTCGTGCTGCTTGGGGTGTGTGACAGCTGATCACAAGAACACCGTTTGGCACAGTTTTAAATATTTTAAAATCACAGTGAATACCCTGGTGTGCTTGAGGATAAGCAGGCCAACAGCAGTCCACAAAGCAGGCCACTGGAGGGTCCAGGTTGATCTGAACCTCCCTGTCCTCCTGGAGCACTCCTGAAGGAGGAGTAGACATGAGAAGGTAGGAGCAAGGGCCGCACTTCTGAAGCCCTGCAGGCCCCTCACATCCTGAGATTTTGGCTGTGGTCCCATTCTCAGGAGGGTGTCAACTAGGAACAGAGTTATGGGAAAAGACAAGGGCAGCCGGAGCATGACCTCCTGATGGGCCCGGGGCCACCTCCCGAGCCACGACCTGTGGAACCCAGGGTCCTCCTCAGAATGTGCACCTGCCACCAGCCCCAGGTGTCCAAATACACACAAAAATGAACAGCGCAGCCCGGAACAAAGGCTCTTGGCCCCACACACTTGTGGATGCAGTGTGCTTCTTACTGGTGAAAGGAGGAATTCCTTCAACTCAACACCAGTTTTCAGCTGAACCACACGTGCGTGATTCTAGAATGTTCTTCATTATCCCAATGCATGCAGCCTCCCCGGCTTCTCCTCCCTGCAGGTCCAGCTTCCTCTCTGGCTCCTGGTACTGTCTCCTCCTTCCCTCCCCCCACACAGGGCAGTCTTCCAGGTCCCCTGCCTCAGGGCCACACCGAGGGCTCCTGTCCCCCACTGCACAGCCTGCTGTGCTGGTGTCCTTGTTCTCTGAGCCCCTGTGGCAGGCGGCTCCCCAGGAGAAGGCCTGGGGCCAGCGGTTTAATTTGTCTGCTTGTTTCTTTGCCTCATTACATAAATAAACCTGGAATTGCACTTTCCCAGGAAAAGGAACGGCCATGCTGGGTGCTGTTCAGAGGTGGGGCGGAGCCACGTGCTGATTCTGTCTTCTCCCTTCGGAAGAGCAGCTGCGTGAGTGCCTCTGGCTCAGCCCCAGGAGGGGCTCGACAAGCAATTCCGCAATTCTGTTTCAATTTAATTCAACATCTTGCTTTTGAGCTGTTGGTGGACGGGGAGGTGGCTCGGGGAAATAGCGGGATATGGAACTGGATCATCGGAAGGTTGCCAAGCTAGTGCCATGTCACTGGGTCTGGAATGGCTGTCACCCCCTGTGGTGCCCGCCACCCCCATGCCTGCACAGAGCCACCTTGGAGGACAGCTGCTGTGGTGGGGTCTGGCAGCACCTCCCTCAGGTAAATGCACTGCACTAGCTTCCTGCTCTACCCCTGCTGGGACTGGGTGTGGCTTGCTCCTGGCACCAGCAGGCACCCCTTCTACCCCAGCAACCAGTTCCTGGAGGCAGGAATGGTGGCATCTGGTGGCATCATATCCTGAGTGCCCTCCAGATGGCCTGTCATCCACCACTTGTGGGGTGCAGTGTGAAGAGGTTCTGACACTGCAGGTTCACGTTTGACTCCGTTTTCTCCCCCCACCACCCACACCAGAGAAGACTCTCAGGCCCCGTGCAGGAAACAGCACAGCCCTGGACCTGCTGTAGCAGAAGTGGTGCACGGTGGGCATCTGCTGTCCCCAGCCCTGGCATAAGCTGTGGACAGTGGCCTGTGTCACCTCTGTCATCCCCATGCTATTTTCCTGGCTTTGCCCACCTGGGAGCCTTGTGTTCTGGAAGGTGCAGATGGAGCTTTGGTAGATGCCATCAGCCTGCTCCTGAGGGACAGTGTGGATCAAAGTCCCATAGGCCCTGGCTGACCAGGTAAGGAGAGCAGGAGCCCCTGCCCTCTTATCAAGTGCTCACCTGTCTAGAGTCACAGTAGGCTGGCTTACCCGAGTTCTCCCTGACTGTTAGGGTCTGAATTGTACCCAAATGTGTATGTTGAAGTCCTACCCCCAGTGCCTCAGCTGGACCCGAGCCTGGGGAAGGGCTCTCAAGGGGTATCTGAGGCTAGACGAGGTTCTTACAGTGGCCACCACCGGCACATCTGGGAGACGCCCTGGGGAACCAGCCCTGCCGAGCCTGCCAGGCCACCAGACAGGCGGGCTGTTTGGCTGCCCAGGCTGTGGCACATCACTAGGGCCATCTCGCAGAGTGACACACTAACCCTGACACTCGAAAATGGTCCACCCGTTCTCACTTGGGGTTCTTTATGAACAAGAGCATAAAACTTTCATAAGGTAATGAATAAAAGCAAACAAACAAATTCATTTTCCCTCCTAGACAGCCTCTAGCTTTCTCAGCAGTCCAACGGGATTTATGCTGGAATTTCAGACAGCATACATCTGCATTTGAAAAACGCATTTCACGAGTATGTACCCGCGGGCAATGACCAGAATTTGGCCCCACAAAATTGAAGAACCCAGACCATATTAGTTATTATCCGCACAGCATCACCGATTGTTGCTGGGAGCTGGGAAAGTCTGATCTGGGAGCTGGGTGGAACACGGGGTTGGTGTGTTGGTCTGCAGCCTGAAGGCTGCCAAGACAGGGCAGGTGGGCCATCTGCAGGACACCCACCCCCATTGCCCTCCCACGTCCTTCATTTGAGACACCTGCCCCCCTAAGTCTGGGCATGGCTCACAGTCCTCCCCAACCAAGGGGCGTCCACCCTCACTGGACCAAGAGGACACACACTGAGGCCTCTGCCCTGAGTCTCGTCAAAGTCAGTCTGGTTCAGAGACTGTT